>DWAJ01000667.1:0-29434 GCA_018238005.1 Eurema mandarina
GTGGCGGGCGTGGGGGGCGTGGCGGGCCCGCCGCCCGCGCACCATGCCAGTGGCGCGCGCCTGCCCGGCTACCTGCAGCCCTACTCGCCCACCTACCTCGTGCACCAGCACCCGCACCAGCACCTCTGGTACACCGACTGAGCGGGCTGAGCCTCGTGACGTCACGCGCGACCGGCTGCAGGGGCTGAACGACGCCACCACCACGCGGCTCGTGACGTCACACATCGCAGTGGTTATATGGCGTTACCGACACGTGGCTCGTGACGTCACGCGAATTGTGACGTCACTCACAACTAACACCCGCTATGGGTCGTACTGGCTAAATGACGTCACTTGGAAGATAATCATAATATGTGAAGTGTTACGGCGGTGGCTAAGCGAAGTGAGCAATAAATTGTGCGGTTTAATAGTGACGTGTAGTGATCGATTAAGTTTATTACTTTCAAATGAAAATTACTTGGCTCACTACGTCTGAAGACAGGAACATCATCGAGAAATTGCATCCAAACTTGTATTAGCAACATTAAACAATACAAGTATATGAGCGTTCCTAGCGACTGCTGACCACAAGCGTCAATTCTAGCCACCAATGACCGTGAGCGTCATCGCCAGTGACCATGACCCAACACGACCACGACTTTCTGCGCTTCGATATGACGTGGAGACCGCAAGACGGATGTATTTATTTGATTTGTTTATAGCAATGTAATTGAGAAACAATTTATGTTGTAATATTATGTTCTCTAAGAACTGTCTCCACGCACTATGACTTGTATTATAAACCTTTAGCGGTTACCTTAGAGTGCAATTTCGCATACTTTTTAAAACTTGAAATTGTCACGACGAAATATGATGATGGAAGAGAGTAATTATGTTATATGCGATGTATGCTTTTGTATGAAGTCGATGTAATTTGTACTGTGCTCGCTCGCACCGCTTACTGGCGCCACGTGCGTATGGTTGGATATCTATTGCCGCCAATAAGCGACGCCGAGCGATAAACTAACTAAACAATTATCACACTGCAATTTTTTTAACCCAAAATCTTATGACTAGTGTGTACAGACGCGAGTGGCGGTTCCCTCCAATGATTTGACCGACTGCTAACGTTGAGTTTAATTATTTAAACTATGTTTTTTTTTATATATATAAGTTTTATTTCGATTTGTTTCGTGCGATGTACTCGTGTATTCGCCTTAGGTTAGACGCTTTATTCGTTCAAGTATACGCGTTGCTAGTGAAATGTATTTTTAATCTATATATAGCGGGTGTCGTACGCACAGTGCGTGCGTGTGTGCGTACGCGCACGCACACGCAAGCTAGTATAACACACTCGTGACATACAAATACTGTATGTGTATATTAATTATAACATATAATATGATTTTCGATGTTAGGTGATGAGTAGGCTGCATTTACTAATGTTTTATCGTAGGAATTAGTGTTTGTACCAAATTGAAGGGGCGTGTCTACGGACAGCGCCCGCGGTTTCTTATTTTACGTGGTGATTTTTGTCAATTAATTATATTATGTATGTGATTAATATTATTTTTTAGTTTCCCCCGCGTTTAGAGTACGTGTACACGTTCCATATCACGTAGTGTAGTTCATTTGTAATCGATGCTGTGTTTCTAATATGTATGTAATCTTAACATGTTTTCTGTAGATATTAATGTGTAGACGCGGTGATGGATACGTATAGCCGTTAGGTTCAAATATGTTATTTAAGAGTTTTATCGTGTAGGTAACACCTGTATATTCGCTAGCTAGTGTAATTGGATTTTAACTTTTTAATTTTTTTTATATTAATTATCATAGAGTGTGAGCCATCGTTGGACTGTTTTTGACCATACATATAAAATTATCTTTCTTAAACGAAGATTATTTTCTTAATTTAAAGATGTTATGTCTATAGATAGATGTAGATCTTAAGTTTCTATGTGTAAAAGTGATTTCTCTCGGTAATGGTTAAAAACTTTTTGATGAGGTTCGCACTCCACAACCTTGACGCTTATTATAATTTGCTAATTTGTAAAGCGTCCTGCGACTGGGTGTTCACAAACAGACAGGCCCATTTTATTATATTATTATTATATAGGTAACTATATTTTATCGGAACCCCTTAAATACTAAGCATATTAAAACCGGCCACGGCCGCTAGAATACATACATTAATTAATTTAAGTAACTATTGTTTGTCATTTTAGTTTCAAATAAACTATTCGATTTAATTTTTTAATTTAAGCAAGCATTATTAAATACAAAAAAGAATAAAATAAAAATATTATACTTAGTCGTAATGAACACCAAAACTATTATGTTTTAAACAAATGTTATGATAAATTGTAGCATCTAACTCGGCCTGACAATAATTGATTATGTTTTTGTTTTAAGGATTGAGCATTGTTCCAATGATACGAATCGCTGATTTTATTTTTACATACATACATTTACATGATTTTATTTTATAATAAATTTAATCTAAAATTAAAGTCAAATGTACGTTGAAATAATCAAATACTCGGCGATTAGTCTCATCCTTACAATGCTTATTGTAATATTCTTTATAGAAAACGCCGTTATTTTTAACCAGTTTTTTCTTTCACACTACGTAGCGATACTATTTTTTTCTTGCCTCACATATTTTCTTTGCTATTATGAATTTTCATATTTTCATTTTTTTTTGTATACTCTTAGTCATTAATATATTTAAAAGGCGTGTTTTATGGTTTTATGCTTCAAATATATAACAGTCGAGAGATTTGAGTCACTGATCTCGGTACGCACGAACGATATATTCGACTACCCGTATTTATAAAAAAAATTGCCTCCGGTATGGGTTAAGTGAAATGGAATGTTAATATAATGGGTTTTTTCTTTCGTCTTGTTATTCGTAACGCTTCAGGCACTCTCTGTATGGGGCACGCTGGCATAATGGTAAATGTAAATTTTTGGGTTGTTGCAATAAAAAATGTCATTTGGTGTTTAGACTGCGTTCGACTGCGTTAGCGCACAGGAGCGGCCCGCGTGCACGTAGCTCACGTAGCTTCATGTAGTTTCACCGCAACTCGTACAATTCTCATTTTAAGATTGACAATAAATAATCGACTGTACAAAGCCCTCCCGCTGAGACGAGAGGAGTCGGCCCGAGGAAGCGCACACTCGCTGTGCAATATGTCCACTGTGATCTTATATATTTGATTTACTCAGCCGGTGAAACTGTAGCGTTAGTGATTTTAAGTTTGTTTTAACATGTACGGTCGGCAACGACAGTCGATGCTCATTAAATTTTGTTAACATTTATAGAATTAAAAATGCGCGTCGACTCTCGTTGCGGACGGTACGCCGGTACGCGCTGAGAGCTAATTATTATTATTAAATAATGGGTATTTTTCGTTTTAATTGTTAGTTTGTAAGTCGCACGCGTTGCGGACCTTACCTAATAAGATTATTGGTGATCAGGGGATAGCACTGATGTTGCTTAAGTTTTTTTTTTCTTCATTAATAATCACATAGTTATTATGAAAGAATTGTAAATAAACCCAAATACCCCTTTTTATTTCACTTTTATTTTATTTCCTTTCCCTTTTTTGTTTGGGCCTGTCTAGTTACGGTGCCGATGATCTACATGCGTAGGGTAGACCACAGTGATCCTTAATATTGTTTCAATATAATAGAAGTTAAATGCTTGGTTTGTGACCGGACGAGTCCCGCCGCGTGGCATCTCTATAGTCAATAGTGTGGCGTGACGCCGAGCTGCTGTCTCGACAATAACCCAGTGTCAGACAATAATCATTATTATTGATTTGCTAATTATCGTAGTACTCCGTTTCGCCCTTGTTCTTCAATAGACCTCTAGTTTAGACATGTAACGGCTAGCGCCAATTTCAAATTAAGAACGATCATTTCTTTCATCGTTGACAACATCAAATTGAACAGATTAAAAATAATAATAATTGAATTAGTGCACAGATAATCTTAACTTTATACACATACGTGTCGTACTTTTTCTTACATATTTTGAACTGACTAATATATTAAAATATAAATAAAATTTTAAAGTAAATACTATTTAAAATGATCGCGAGAATGATGTTGAATGTGAATTACTAAAGATAATTGTTTAATGTAATTTTTAATAGAAAATTTTGCACGTTATAGAGCGATCATTAACATCTTACACAAATTCTGAGAGATTATACGCGCGTACATATGTACATACTTAAATGTCTTTACTCCTATTAATGTTGTTTAAAACTTAATGTTACTACCTAGAACATATACACTTTTTACTCGACTGAATGTTTACAGTATGAATATAACTCGTAGTGAAAAAAAACGTAGAGAGAAAATCTTTAGAAAATTAAATCAAATGTTATACTAGAAGGGCACTACATTACCAGAAAATTCATCGACTAACTGCGGTCAGAAAAAACAAACGCCTGCGGGATTCGCGACGCAATGTACATCTGAACGAAATATACTGATTAATATTACAAGTCTGATATCACATAATTTGTTACTGTAGCATTTATAATGTTAGATATATCGGTTACGCAACTTTATTGGTCTTTGTTAAATACTGACAATACTCAATAAAATTGCCAAACAGACAAGCTTATCTCGCCGCTAATTAAATAGTGTTAACTTTGATATATTCGACGTTTGATATTTACCTAATAGGGTATGTGTGATAATAATATAAGCTTCAAATAGTTAAAGTACAATGAATTCTAATTATCTTATAGGCCAATATTTATGAACATTATTTTTACACTGTCTTTTAATAAATGTGATCGTCTGTAGTGTGTATTTTAGAAATATTCTGCGGTCCAGTGTCTGTACTGTTTATTTAATAGCTAGCGATTAGCTTCGAAGTTATAGTGATACATTTTTCGTAAATACAAAAACACGACAAATTAATAGATTCTAGTATCGGTTACACTTGTTTAGATATTAAATTATTATTAGGGTATATGCACAAGACTTTCGTTAGAATAAATAAATAGAATAAATATTTTAAAATATCTTCTTAAAAAAGAAGATATTTTAAAATATTTATTCTATAAAAACATACAACAGTACATAATATTAAGTATAATATTATTCATTTAGAACAGTCTGCAATGTTTAAGTTAACTACGATCTGATTCTTCTATATATAATAAAAATTGATGACTTGCATATACTCTAATTTAAAAAGTGTCTATACAATATTCAGACGTTCTCACCAAAATGTTTTGCCGTCCAATTTTCGTACCTTTTTGCGCGAGCGATGGTCAACTGGACTGCTTCTATTTACTACGTGTACTTCATCTTGAATCTGATTTTTATCTTATCTATCTTAGACGTTTAAGACATTTTATATTTATATAGAGCTTATAGATAGACTAGGGCTATAGATTTTCGAAGCATTGTTATATGAATTATGGAGTGTCATCGAGTACCCAAAATTCATATATCAGTCGCTAAATATTATATCAGGGATGTAGAAGCGTTAGCGAAAGCTTTTAGGTATCTTAAAGTTTGATAAGCCATTGTCGTAGTGATGCATAAGATTATGGAACGATAGTATTCTATAGGAATCACGACATCGAGAAGTTATCAAATAAGGACTAACGTTTTGAACGTTGTTAATTAATTATTTAAATTGTATTAAATACTTTTCACTCAAATTGGCAAGTTAGGTAATCTTTCTTTAATATAATATAACCTTTATTCGTTTTCCAATTCGTATTCTTAACAATTGTTACATTTTTATAAATAAAATATAAAGCATTTTTCTTAAATAACATAAATGAATACTTCAGTACTTTTACAAATGAAACTTTTCTCCAAACACGATTAACTATTTAACTTATAACATTTCTCGTTGTCGTTCTTGCACCAAACTTTTAATAACTTAGATCGCCGTTAGGTAGACACTGAGTGTTTATTTCTGTATAACGTAATTTTAATGTCCAAATTATTGATATTCGCTGTTTTCTACGTATATTACGGTAAGTGTATCCGATTAGCGTCCAGTGAGATTTTGTATATCGTTGTCTAGTGGCGCTGCAACTCCGGGCCCCGGCCGGCAAGCGCGCACGCATACTCGTACCTACACTCGTGCTAGATTAGATCCTTTAAACGTAGATTACGACCAAAATACATAGAGTAATATATCTTTTAACACAAATACGTCGTTACTGACCGTACGCTAACTGACACTGCTCGAGACTAAGGGATAATTTAAAGTACAAATTTATCAAACTCGCCCTGATGTCTCTGATGCTTTACACTCTTTTCTTATATACTCAGCGTTATATAAGAGAATGAAGTTATTCGGATTGTTTCTAAATTTCTAAAGTTAATGTTGTATTAGAATCGTTCATTCGTCTTTCGTAATTCCAGTGTTTAGAGTTCGTAATATTTTTTAAATTAACCCCACACGTACGAAGTCGTTTGAATCACATACATCTTTTAATATAACGTGGTAGCTAGTACGGACGATTTTTCGAATTAAATAATAATTTTATAACAATCGATGTGCCTAAGTGTAATGTTCTACTAATGTAATGTAAATAATGATAATGATATAATATTAATGTTGTGGTATTTATTGCGTGTTCTGCCGCGTGTTTGAATATTTTATGTACCTAATGCCTGCAGTATGGGGGGTGGTTTGAGACAATAACTTATCGTTTGCATTTTATTTGCTCTTGTCGTTGAAATATTTACACTTTGCAATATTTGAACTTTTGTATGTCATCGTTGAATCCATCTCGATACTAATAGTTAAGTACTCATTTAGACTAGAATATTTTTTACTCTTTAGGTCTTTGTACCACAGTTGTAAACACGTAGATTCCGCCTTATTCTGGATTTCAAATTATTATTACTTTATGGCACGCTATTTGCAAATATCTAGTTTGTTTTGTTTCTGAATTGTATGTTAGATTTGTATAAGGTAGGTACAGGCGACGCCGCGGGGCGCTATATGTATCTGTATTTATCATCTATATCGCGGTGAGTGACGGGTGACCGGGTAGTAGTGTAGACTTGATTGTGATATCAATAAACATTTTCATACGAGCATCCAACTCTTTGTTTTATTTAGCTACACCTCCTTTATTTTAAAAACCTATGTTGAGCGCGTAGCTCGATTCTATATTCTGTTCGAATATTATAGCAATCTGTACAGTAGTTTTGGAGCATATTTATTTCCAACAAACAATCAAATCTTTCTTCTTTATATAATAGTTTGGATTAAATAACTATAATTTTCGATTTCGATTTATGCCAGTTCTCAAGGGTGAAAGGTTGAAAGAAAACAACAAATACCGTATGAAGTAAGCTTTTTTTAAACTAAATTTAAGTTTTATACATTACACAAATTAATAATATGGAACTCGATACATTATAAAGGTTTATTAGAGAATATTTTCCGAATATTTACATCTGTATTGTGACTGCGAACGTATCATTTACTTGGGACTATTGAAACAGCTTTCTGCACAAATACTGTGCATCTCTAAAGCGCGTACAACTCTCGCCGCCTCATAATATAAATAAATACACTAAGTGCAACAATTTACAGTGCGTTGTACAGTTCCCGTTAGACGGCGAGACAATTTATATGGAATATAAACATTGATGTATTAAATTTTTTCTCAACGAGGGATCCTGGCCAGCAGTTAGCTTCCAAGTCCAGTAACTAGCACTATTTAAACAAAAAATATATGACATTTGCATACAGTACGATTATGTTCTGAGATCATATTTAATACATCACAGGTGTTAGAGAAATTATATTAAAACAAGGCGTTCGCGCAAACCATCGAATGTTCCGGCATCAAGCCTTTTCCGTTTGGCACACTCCACATACCGTATCATTAAATATTTCATCGTAGTCTCTTTAACGAAAAACGAAGGATAGTATCAAATATTTGTCCACAATACGAGATTTTGGGCAACCATTTGAGTTAATCTATGTAGGCGTAAAGTCGTATCTCGCTCGAGAGACTACACTTAACACAATTCATAAATTTCAAATCAAGTCAAAATGTAAACGAAACCGTAGATAATAAATATATTAAGGTTTCAACAGTTCTTCAAAACGTGCTATAAAACAGTCAAACGTTTAAAGTTCATTCAATTTCATTATTCTAGTCAGACCTATTCTACTGACCTGGTTATTGGCCTGGGGTTCAAAAACACGGCATGCCTCGACTTAACCAAATCGTGTACAAATATAAATTAATAATATTTAAAATTACCTTAATAAAATTATGTTTTATAAAATATTACCTTTAATATAAAATTTGAAAATAGCTTTTAGTATATTTTGTGATATAGATGAAATCTTTCTTATTATCAATTAAACTTGCAAGGCATGCCGGCGTATTTGGCTTGTATGCATTGCCCTACTACTGACACCGGGCTTTGGCTGAACGCAATGTTACAGGCAATGTGCGGGACGGGCAATGTCGATAATGATGCTTGTATTATTTTATTTAAAAAAAATCTATTTTTAAAATCCAAAATCATCCAAATATGCCTATAAATGTATTACAATATATTTTTGTTATTTTATGCATGGTTAATTATATAGTTTAATCTTTTAAAAGCTTAGCTACTTTAGTTAGAAAATATTTCATTTTTAACTAAAGTAGGTAATATTTTATATATTTTTAAAACAACATTGCCCCCACGTACGCTGCCCGTAACGAACAAAACAAACACCATGCTACATATTAATTAAAGTAAATGAAAATTTTATAAATGTATGAAAATGAGTGTCTTTTAAAGGATCCCGCTGCCCTTCTACCTAAACAGACATGAAAAATTTGTACTTTATCAAGGGCAACTCATCGCACACCGAAACATCAATTTCGATAAACATTTCAACCCAAATGCACATCAAAACATTCGAAAAACTTTAGATATTAAATATTGAAAACAATCATCAATATAATCAAAAAAAGATAAACCATTATTAAAAAATAACAACAAAACAAATGGACTAATATGATATGCGCTCTCTGCGGCCGGAAAACACAAATACTCAAGTCTCACACGTAAGTGTCCCTAACGTTTACTTTCAATTGGCAAAAAACTGTCACCGGCGTGACGTCACCGAGGCGCTGTTGAGTATTTGTATTTCACTTATCCTAACTTCACTATTGCGTAGGACGATAGGAGCTGGACGATGCGCTTTATGAACGTTCCCCGAACGGTCTCGAGAGAAAGTTCAAAAAACTGCACATCGTGCAAAATCACGCGTCGGGCGCGCGGCGGCGCGGCGCTTTACTCCTAGTTTTCCAATAATTACAAAGCATAGTGCGACATAACGATCAATGTTAAAATAAAGAAAAACATTTGTTTCCTGTCACTGCACACGTAATTGCACACATCGAGCGAAGGGACTACTTAGCACTTTTGAGAGTGCTCGATATATGAATAAAGAAAGATGTAGTTGAAATATTCAATATTAATCATAATGCGATCTAGTGCTATAATTGGAAAACTAGGACTGTGATACCGACGCGAGCGACGCGCGCCCGAGACGCAACCAAACTGTGTTAATATTGCGGGGAGTACTTATCCAAATTATCTCATTCGACATTACTTTAGTCCTCACTTACACCTACCTACCCTAAACTAGCTTAAATTATTGTCAAAGAGATCATATTAAACTTACGACTAATTGTCACATTATAAATATATTGCTCAGACGAATGCAGACGTTTCGCGATTCGACCCGTTGAGCGAAGCGCTGTGATGTAGACGGGGAATACATTATATTAGTCCGAAACTATCTTACAATTACTTAACATTATTATAATTGTTCTCCACGGCGCTGGCCGTCTTAATCGAAAATAAATTAAGGGATATAATTAATTTGCACATTACATAAGGCCCGCGTTCTGGAACCGAGATGGGGAGGACACATGATTAATATGAGCTGGAGATCCCGCAGCGGTGTTGGGCGATGACTTTGGTTTGCGTTGAGGGTGTGAGCTGCCGGAGTGGGGTCGAGAGTGCGGGGGGTTGGGGGGGCCGGCGGGGCCTAGCTGGTGCGCTTGAAGGGGGTTTGCGAGAGCCGGGCCACCTTGGGCGGGCGGATGTGCACCCCGTGGAGTTCCTGCTTGTGCTTGTGCGCGGGGGACTTCTTGCCGTTGCTGGGTAGCCGCTTGCGGGGCTTCAGGAAATCTGGAAAGAAAATCAAACAAATTAACAATCAATTTAAGGGAATAGAACTAAAATATTGCTAAGCATAGAGTCTCGCTAACAATAGCATGGTGTTTTTAATGTGTTCGAACTACACGTGGACGTTCAGATTCTAAATGTTTAGCAATGCGTTAGATTTGAATAATTCAGTAAACAATGGTTGGGTTTAATAATACAAATGTTTAATCGTCTGGCGTTACGCCAAGTTCCCACAGGATTGAACCAACAGGTGGCTTGCATAGTTATGAAAACATCCTCTGTACGATTATAATATTGCTTAGCTATTTGTGAGTTGTACAAATATATTCAAGATATAGAAAAGTCGTAAACCGGCGAAGGCGGTGCTGTACCCGTTTTTGGAACAATTTTACGACCAGAACCTAAATTATGTTCTTCGGGTCTTTTTTCTTTCTTCGTCGGGACCCTTGCAGTTGACATTTTTACGACTACATTCGTACGGATAGGACTATAAAAATCAGCTCTAGTACATTAATGCACCGGAATTTCGTTAATAATAAAACGGACACGCCTTCGAGCCATTTCTAATTTTTTTAAAACAGCCTTAATAACTATTAAAGTTTTACGATCGTTGCACTACTGTTGAAATTGTAAGCCGGTGTGCAGACGGTATTGTTGCGATAATTAAAGACAAATTTATGTATCTCGTGGTTCGATAAAGGTATTTTAGTGTTTAGGATTATAATATCATATTTAATAGTACATAGCAGACATAATATTAGCATTTCAATCGGCATGACAAATTAAAAGCAGTTCTAATGTGGAGACGAAATTAAGGATGCAAATATCGGCTATTTTAGTAGCGATTACAAGGCAAATAAAGGAGCCGGTTTAAAATCAGTGGCAATCTGAATTGATCGGCAAAAAACTGCGTAGCAACTCGCGATGCGCTCCCAAGGTCAGGCTTACTCCTTTTTCGATACTCCATTTTGTATGATCGGACGATTGGCTGACAAGTATATACTTTTATATGTATATACAATATCTATACTAATATATAAGAGTTTGTTTGTTTGTTTGATTTAATTACCAGGAACTACTGGTTCGAATTGAAAAATTCATTGAATAGACAATCTATCGAGGAAGGCTTTAGGCTACATAACATCACGCTACGACTAATAGGAGCGAAGAAATAATGGAAAAAGTAATCGACGGGGACGAAGTCGCGAGCAACGGCTAGTACAATATATTTGTACCAAAAATACGAAAGAGGAAAAAATGGTAGAAAAAACTGTCGTTTGACTAGCGTCTGGAATATTTTAAGTTGTTTTTTAGAAATGCAATTCTTGATATAAATTAAAAATAATTACAGAAGACGACAGATTTATTGGTGTTGACAACGATCGTAATATTTATTAAATCGATACCAAATTGTTATAAGTTAATTGGTTCTGACAAATAAATGCTTTTTTGGGTATTGCCCAATTTTAAAACCTACTAATGACTTTTACATAACATTATTTATTACGATTCTGATTATTGTTAAAGAAAAGGTAAATGATATAATTAAGGAAGTGTGTATTTAAAAAATCAATAAACATATGTTTATCAGTACCACTTGAGAATGATAAAAATTAAAGCGCCAATGCTTTGCCATGGATAAGATTGATACAATGAGAATAACCTTGAAATAAACGATGTTTTACGAACACCAAAATATGCGATGGCGGTTAATGTTACAACAGGTTAAATAATTCTGAATTCATAGAGAAAAACATCGAGTTTGTTGTCAGGAACTATGTCAATGACGTCTTAATGCCCAAGGTCGCTGCGAGCACGCGGACCTCAGTCAGTTCCCGCCAAAATTACAACACACGTGGTATTTATTACTAATACTTAAAATTTACAAGCATTCAAACACAAATAAATGAAAAGCGTATTAAATACTCTACAGTCGTAATTATCTAATCTAATTATCTAGTTACATAAGAAAAACGTGTTCGGGAAATTCTAACCTCAAAATGACATTAAAGGCAACGACCGGGGTATTATTTTTAAACGCGAAAACAAAATATAACCCCTCGTAGATTATACATCGAAGCAAACGAGAAAATACTTTCACAGTATTACGTAATTCGCGAACTCAATGGAGCGTTTCGCGCCATTCCTCGTTACAAATAACTCGGCTAATTCGCGTAGTATCGGCCGCGTAGTAGAATGAATAGTTGAGGAAGTCCATTCTATTGGTCGGATAGTAGCTTATATTTGGATCGCGTAAACACGCGGGGCTATGCGTAAGCGAAATGGCCTTGGCTACGCACACACCTACCTCGTGGCCATTATCAATATTTTATCACCAACGCTCTAATACAATATGGTCTAATACTCGTAATGTGCTTCGGAAGTGACGTCACGTGTTAAGAAATGGCGATTGGCGGTTAAAATTGTATCGAATGAATTTAACTACAGAACTAGTCAAATCAGACTAGAACACGTATATTTCTACCGCTGAAAGTTAATTGTAATACTGTGCTATGATTTATAACTCGTAATCAGAACTCAGCGACAGGCTCGCTGGCCAAAATCATCGAGTTGCCCAAGTGGCGAGGTTTATTTTGGGCGACCTAAATATCTCGCCGGCTGCGCGCGCGCATCGACGCTCGCGTCGCTCCACTCGGGCGTCGTGACTCAAAAAACGATATCGCAATAACTGCCACAACCAAACTTCAGGACATATCTGTCGACGACGCTGCTTAAAACTTATTTGTTACACCCGAATGGCTTGTCATTATGCTGTCACGATTTCTATTGTTTAGAACAAAGAGATATTCAAGTTGGCAAGTGGAGATTGAGAAATGAATATAATGCAGCGCACGCGCATAAAGAGCGCGTCTGGACACGCATCCGCCGCCTCGCCCGAGCTGAATCACTGATGGCTCAGGGGTAAAAAATGCAAGGGTAAGATAAATTGTCTAGGATCGTGAAGGATCCATCCTGATGACCGTCAAATTAACTTTTTTCTAACGTCACGCTTCCTTCGAGCGTCGATGATGTCGAAGCGTCATTTTCGTGTTTGTCATTTTGTTTTGTCCTTTGTAATTGCCGCAGGATACAGCGTAACATGAATAGATAATGTCCGTGCATGTCTCGGGCACGTTAATGCTTTTGAGAATTCTTTAGCCATCAGGCGGAGACGATGCTCTGAAATTAGCTCGACATAAAGAGCCAAGAGCAAAGCTTTCTGTAAAGAACGATCGTGTGGTGAGTTCACAAAACGATTTCCAAATGTCGCTGGCATTAACAGTACAAAAGGCAATTGTGGTTCGCCAACTACAGAGCCCGAAAAATACGAAATCGCGTGCAAGCCGCAATTCTGTGAAAACAATTTCGAGTAATGCCCGGGAAACGGCAGACCGTGCCCACGCGCAGCGCGCGATCGTGTTTATGTTTCAAAGGATCGCGTTATAAACGTGGACAATTTTACTTACATTTCTAACGAACGAGACTGGTTTGATGACGTACGGTTGGAAACAAGTCTAAACTTGCTCCGCGCTCGCTACACACGTAATCTTCTTGGAAGCTATACGTGTCGGGGGAGGGACGAAAAAACTCAACGCGGATTTGTCAGGCGTAGGCGGTGGCTGCGCTGCCGCAAAACAGGTTGTTAATGCCCTAGCTGGCTTATTCCCTTACGATAGGGCTACTTTGTGGTCGCTTAATCATAGTGTTACACGTTCAATAGCATAAGCAAATAGATATCATTTCAAACCACATTGATTGCAAGTCTTCGCGCGTCAGTTGCAGGAAACGCAAATGCATTAAGCAAGATAGAGAACGCTAGTTTGCATTGTGATTGCGGACCAGTTCCCAAATATCTGGGTCAAGTGAAAGGCGATTCGATGTCAAAACGACTGTAGCGGATACGCTGTGTAACGCTTCAAACAACTTTGATCAAAATAAAAAAGGATAAGCTTATTTACCCGTAGATTTGCAGACTTCAAGTTGGAGTTGGAGTTACAGATTAAAGATGTGTAAATACGGCTCAGTCAACCCTGAGCGATAAGTGGGACTGGACTTCATAAAAAGAGTAACAAAACGTATCCCGAGTTTGTATATATTATATAGCTGTTTGGGCTCCGGCTACTGGTTTTTAAGACGAGCCTAAACAAATAAGTGACAAGCAGGTAGAGCGCATTGTGTTTTGCTCTTAACATTTGTTCAATATTATCTGATATAGTTTACTTTAATTGCGGTCAACGCTTTTTGGTTGATACGTCTTTTAGTAGTTATAGTGGATAAACATTTTTAGATGTTATAAATTATTATTTATCCGTAAATTAATACAATTTTAATATTCGAAATTTTTGTTCAGTGTTAGTAATGTGTGACATATTTTTGCTTTAAAGACCGTCTTTTAACTAACAAGAGGGATGTATCTAATAAGAATTTTCTCACGTAATATGTAATCCAAAACAGATTTTGTTTGAGGTTTATTCATGTGGAACCGATATAACAGTACTGTCAATGCCAACTGCATAGCTGTAGACGTTCACCTCGATCGATTACCACTTGGCAAAAAGGATTGATTGAAAGCTTGACCGACATATGTTGTAGGACCAAATTATGATTGGTATATATTATTTCATTCGACTATAAAACGATCTTGGTGTAGACTTTGAACTGGGTACGCAAAAGACCAACATTTTGGATGATAAAGTTTCGCGGGCATATAACGATCTATTTTAATAAGTAAATTTGTAGAGTTTGTTTGTTTGAAAAGTTCAACTGGACTAGGTTCAGTATATATTTGAATAATTTTTGTATAGGATAGGTATATTCTTGAAGAGTGTTAAAGGCTAATTTTGCACTACGGTAAAGTACCCACCTTGGTAGGTTACCTTGGCTAAAATTTAAGTGTCTATGTATTAACAAATAGTAAAGCCACACGCCACGTGGCTCTAATAAATCAAACCGAACGTAACGTACATATAATAAGATTTACACGCCAACAAAGCGAAGAGAATGTAGAAATAACTCGGTTGCGTTGTACGCGAATGTGAAAGTAAGAAAGCTATTGTTGCGTGTCCGACCCGGCAGCTAGGTGTTTTCGCTATAAATGGTACTATGGAAGTAGGCTTTGGTTCTAGTACAGACTAAACCTTTGAGATAGAATACGGTAGAAGCTAAAATCTGTTGTTTTACTGCAGGAAAAGTGTCCTTAACCTTAACATTTATATTTAGATTATAGTCTCACTTGCGGAGTAAAGCACCTAATCAAAACGTAAGCCAACATGCACGTCTAACAAATGATCTCTATGTCAAAGCGTGATGTAACTAGAGGTGTTCCAACCACCAACTGTCACGACCATCATTAACGTATGAAGCCACTGTTTGCATGTAAACATCGCATTTTCTTATCCACTTCGAAGAACTATATTTGTCATGTTTTTCCTTTGAATTTAAGGGCATTACTACGAATTACATCGACTTCTATATGAACGTTATCATCAGAAAAACTTCGTAAATCTGAAATGATAATTGCGTCGTCGATACTGATTGCTTCTTAGTTTTTACGATGCATTTAATCCTGAGGTTTCAATAATTCAATAAGCTAGTTTTTAGATCCCACATCTAGTGTTCCTATGATCAATAACCCTTGATAACATGTTACAGGCGACAGGTGTACTATGCTGGTCGTAAAAACTGCCTCGCCAACGGAAATATAATTTGAAAATTCTAGTCTTCAAGTTCTTGAGACAACCATTCTGTCCCATTAATGTAGATCGTATTGAGTTATAGAATTTTGTAAGGTTTGTAGTTGCTTAAAACCTTTCTTCTTTAAATCAAACTAAAATATTGGGTTCAAAACATGTAATTCTAGTTACTAATCAGTTGGTACATTGGGAGTATTTTACCATAGCATGTGTGATTCATTAACAATCATCCAAGTTGCAACCGTTCCAAATACATTAGGCGCAATAAACTCACGCTGTTTTAATTACACTCCACTTCGGATAATAACAGTGCGTTCATAGTTCTATAAGATCATTAGCCCTAGTAATTACCAGATACTGGTCGCTCAGCGGTGAGATCAAAGGTGGATGTACGCAGCGATCAAAGTGCCGACATTATCGACCACTTGAATTCACGACAACCGTTTAACCGGCTACCGTATACACAATCTGTAGATCTATCCGTGGGATACATGCTTTATATTTTAAGAGGAATCCGATAGATCAGAATCAAACGTACGACGTGAATTATGTATCTTGGAATGTAAACAAAAACGATTTCCTTATCAGGCAATTAATATTAATAGTGACGTTTTATTAATCTTGATCAAAAGATTATCTATTTCAAATCAGAATAACAGGATTAAAGCGATCGGGCAGATAAGAATTCCGTCTCATAACTTTGTAAAAGCGAAATGCAATTTGGATAGCAGACCGCATCCTCACTTTACGTCGACCATAAACATAAATCAACATTCAGCGCTGCCCGTGACCACGTAGCTACTGTAGCACGCTTTAAATTGCATACATTTTGCATTTAAAATACTATTTTTAGTCTGAACATTTGTAAATTTACACGTATGCGTTTCATAAAACCGTACTATTATTTATTAGGTTTCAAACTTTTAAAATGTTTTGAATTTGGAATAAAACTAATTACTAACGATTTGTTTAGTAAAAACTGCTATCATTACCCAAATAAAGGAATGTGGTCTACCGCCCAATTTGTTTACAACAACTAGTCGTGATTAGAAGAAGACACGCAACTTCACATTCCCAGGCCATTTAATATTCAAACAGTGAAACGGGAGCCGAAACAACTTCATAAATCGGGAACAATGAAATCGATACTGGGAAAGACAGGTAACGAACTAAAACGGTAGCTAAATGACGGTAAAGAGCAATAATCTCCATTGTTCAACGCATTGTTCAGAGATGTCCAACAATCGAAAACAAGTCTGCATCCGAACCGCTAGGCCATAAACATCGGTTTTCTACAGAAAACAGAGACTGACCATTGTGAGACGTGACCTGAGGTTACTTAGAGCAACCTCTGGACCAAATTTTGGAGATGAGACGCTCGCATTGTGAACGGACAATGCATAGAAAAGATGGGATCAGAGGGGCGAGGCTGCTAAGTATTACACGAACAATGGGCACAAAGACGGTGTATGTTTACCCATGAATGTAGGATAATACACAATAGCCAGTGCTATGCTAATACGTATAACAGGTTCACACCGCTTTCTCAAGATAATACTGCGTGTATAACGAATTCGCGTTTCATGTTAAATTGTGCATATTTCGGGACGGAGATGTAATCCCGTTCTTTGATTCTATTCGGACGTTCGCTGACTATTACGACGCGACATTGTTAGGGAAATTAACGAAAATTATATTGTTAGAGTCCTAACTTGTCATTTAGATTCGCAGACAATGCACAATGGAAGTATACGGTTTCATAACTCAGTTTATTGTACGTTCTGTTCAGCTATTTAGATTAATATGACAGGTGGGTCTAGCTAGTTGCATCACAACACACTATTCACTAGATTACGTGCGACTTACTATGGTAACAATAAAGTTTTCATATCTTGTTTAATTTTAAGAAAAGCGTAGCGGAGATAATTTGCGCATATTAAAGCACAGGTGCGCGGAACGACATTTGGTAGATGCAGTTATTTGGCAAATTATAATCGGTGTAGTGGTTTAGAAGTCCGGGCGACATATGCGGTCACATCTGGTGTTGATTAGCGCGGCTCTTCGCGTATTAAATTGCGTCTCAGTTTACACGCTGCTAGCGCACGAAAAATCCACTTGAACACTCGAAAGAGCTTTCGAAAGTGCGATAACGTTTATCTAAGTGCAAATAGCAAAAGCACCGCTAACTTAATTTTTTCATGCCGAATAGCTCTCAATGAAAGCTTTTTTGTCAGCGAAAAGGATCAAGTCATTAAGTTTTTGGCTATGCCTTAATGTGTGGTGTCCTCGATGTGCATGACGGTCCAATTTAACCCACAGAAGCATGAAAGCTTTTTGTATTTAAATTTTGTTTCTCCAGAATACAAGCAACCCAGTGAGCAGAATCATAAAAAGTTTAATCTAACATACAATCTGTATTAAGCGCTGGACCACCCACAAGGAGTGATCTATTTCCCAAAACCAGTTATCAAAATTAATCAACGCGCACGTAACGATAATATCAAAATGCTACCTATCCACGTTCAGCTCGGAGCATTAAAATTTTACTTTCGAGCTATAAATCAAATATTTAAGCCGCCAATAAAACGCGACAAAGGGCTTTGGAGTCGCAGTCGTTTCGAACAATAAATATAATTTTTACGACATTATTATTCTGGTCGGACACTGCTATATTTATACTAACGAGCCTTTATGAGCGGTCAGATCGTTTGGTTTCGACAAATTCCACATTTTAAAACGTGTGAAAGTAATATTAAAAGGGTTGTCTTGCAATAAAACGGCCGGCGACGACCGGCGACCGGCGGGGTCACTTCGTAAAAATGATTGGTCAAGCATTGATGGAGAATTGGAGAAAAGAATTTATGAATATGGGTCAGCCAAGTCTTGGGAAAGGAAATGACATTATTCGTATAATGATGTGGATTTGTATGCAATTTCTACGCGTCCAAAACTTTATTATGGGTTAGACTAAATACTTTGTTGAGTTTTTAATATAACGGTTATTATATAACAAATTTTAATTATTTGCAAAATTAAAGACATTTTCTTAAATGAACCATTTATAGACCTTCTAAATGTCCTGGAACTACGGAACAGTTATAAATACTAGCTTTTACAATATATCAAAAGCGACGAGTACCATTTAAATTGCTTCGCATTGAACCTTAGGTGGTATCTATTTACCATCGAAGTGGTCACGTAGAGCACGTGCGTGGAAGAGCAATCAAATAACGGGCCGGCCCTCAATAGGATATAGAGGTTATAGATAGGTTGGTGATTGCATACCGTCGACGTCTGTGGAAATGTTACCTGATACCATAAAGTGGTTCAAAAGTCTTCGGTCTATACCAATTGCACAGTCCTGGAAAATTACATGGGATAAAGTTCTAGGCAATAAAGCCATATGTTTTGCCTTAAAAAGATACAGCAATGACTCAAAATGTTCTTAGTTGATTGATGGTACAAATGAGTTTTTAAATGCAATTAAATGAATCATCAGTTATGGACAACATTTGGGATCAGTTTCGCTCACAATTGTTAACCATAATCTTTATTACTGGTAAAAAATGGAAGACGAAACGCTCATTTTCTGTGCAGTCATTTGTATAAATAGTCTGATGGATCATCTTTGAAATACAGAATTAAACATGAGATAAATGCAAATATACTTGACGACAATCTCGAATATCTAAACGGATCATGAGGGCGATTGCACAAATGCACTCGAACCGACTTTCGAAAGCGATAAATTTATTTGTATTATTGATTGTTGATATCAATCAATCAACCATCCAGGCGTTGCTCAACGAGTGCTTTAATTTGAATAACGATGCTTCATTTAGTTTTGAACGAGCGTAATAATTAATGAACTTAAAACTCGAGTGGAAATTTTTTGGTGGGAATTTTGGGATGTCGAAATTTGATCGTTATTCAAACTCTCTAAATCTGAACTGAATATAGAATAACTACCTATAAATGAAATTAAAATTAAATGAGTTTTTATTGTTAAATTACAAACATTAAAAAGATTGACAGTCCTGTTTATTGAAACAGAATATAATTAAGTCCGACAGATGCACACAGACTGTTTTAAGAGGTTGTCGATCTAAATGTGCCACTCAATGTAATAAAAAATGTAGCTGAAAATTTTCCAGAACAATGTAGCGTCTTAAATTTTGCAACCCAATTTTCGGACATCTATTGAACTCCTATTGTTTCTGTGACTCTAGTACCCGTGTGAAATGTTATATAAGATTTCTATCTGTGGCAAAATTTCGTGGGAATGATTAGGGAGGGAACTAAACTGACCTGTTTCGCAAGAGGCGATGCAAATTTCACATTTATCCCATCATCAAACTGGATCTATCTGGTCATTAATATTCCTCTCAGATTTTTGATTCTCATTGTCGACTAATGTTTTTTTAGAGAGGGGTTTGTCACTTTTAATTGGGTTTTGGTCTGAAGTGATTCAATACGTGCTGTTACGTTTAAATTATTTTTGCTAACGAATTGTCGATTCCCAGTTTAAATTTTCAATTATTAATTTAAGCGTAAAACAGCAGTAGTATCAATTGTCATTTAAATGTCTATAAAATAATTGTAAGTTAGCAATACGTACAATAGCGCAACAATAAAAACAAAGGGTAATGTTTCCCACAGTTGTTGTCAATTCAGTAACGTTTTCGAATATATTACAGCTTTATTAATAAAAATAGACTCTATTATAAAGCTGTAGAAGTCATAATTGAATGAAAAGAGTTAAGAATAGCGAAAAGAATCATTCCGCCTCAATTCCTCACTATAGCTCATAATGACAGGATTAAAATAGTAATTATTTTGACGGATTTGCATAAGACAATTATGTAACGAATTTTTAAGTTTACGCACCACTTGAGAGGTGTATAATTTGGATGCATTGTTCGTATTTCGTATAATTTAGAGTTTTGGAAACGGTGCAGGTTAGTTTATTATAGTGTATAAGATCTTTAATAATCATTTACAAACTCAACTTATACTTAGATGTCTAACGTAAATTAAAGCTGAACTCTAAAGAAATTCCGTGTACAATTTAAATTACTTAACATTGAGATTGATTATAAGGTTCAGAAGCGTGTAGGATTGAGTGAAATAGTGATACAATCGCACTTAGCAACCGAGCTATGCCCAAGGTTGCGATAACGGACTATGCACGTGTAAAGAGTATATAGACTTGCATTGTATGCAATCATTTGTCTGTGGCAACTGACATCGGAGTTGCCATTTCAATGCGTTTCTCTGTATGTCATTGAACTTAAATTATATATATTATCTGTATGTTATATTGATTAAAAACTTTTTGAAGTAGTAGAATTAAAA
Source organism: Eurema mandarina (assembly GCA_018238005.1). NCBI lineage: Eukaryota > Metazoa > Arthropoda > Insecta > Lepidoptera > Pieridae > Eurema > Eurema mandarina. The sequence goes on from DWAJ01000667.1 coordinate 21,240, forward strand.
AAAAGGTTTGTTAAGTCAAAATATTCCGAGACATACATACCCAACCACAGAATGCAATCAAAATATACAAATTTCAGACGAAAATAAACATCGGATTGGGATAATGTTAAACAAACAGAATCGGAAAGCGTCGAAACGGGCCGGTTCCCACAAAAATGAGGGTTGGACTACTTTAATTGGAATAGGCAAAATAATGGACACGAATTAGCATGGGAAGTGATTTCATGATTTAGGGAGCGGTAATGCACTTACAATTTCGTTTAAAGTTTTTAACAATTTACCGCGATTATAATAGATTTATTAAATTGTAGATTTAAGAGAAATATAAGCACACTTATTTATAAAAAAAAAATATTTTACAAAGAAAAATACGTAAATATAAAATTTAAAAAACAGTAATCTGCGCGTCAATTTTGCATTTCCATTGCAACGATGAATGGCCGGCTTTATTTATAGTCTGTGATAATTAATATTGAAACAATGCACGTTCCCGCCGATGACAGATAGCATAAACAAATAAGAGCGGGAAATATTCGTGGAAATAATTTCAGCGAGCCCGGAGCTAACGACCTGCGACCTTTCGCGATTTTTATCGGCTTTCAATTTTTCATCATTATGTTAAATATTTAGTTATTTTTAAGCGTTCATATTGAAATAAGTTGAATTGTAAAATATTATTTGATGAAAGATAACTGAAACTATGTGTTCTGCGGTTTTCCAAATAATTGATATAAGCACATATATTACTGTATTTCAATATTGTATGACTATTAAAGGTAAGAAAAAAGAGAATTTTTTTCTTTATTATTATTTCCTGGTATGATAAATGTCTTTTTACAGAGACAAGGCGACGCCCTCAGTTATATTATGAATTATGATAGCATCTCGAAAGATATTTTTCGTTCCACTTGATAAGGGATATTGCCAATACCGAGATAAGATAACACATTTCTGGTTTAGATTTAAATATATTACATTTTTATAATGAGATATATTACATACTGGCGATTCGTTCTTACTAAAAAAAGACTTTTACTTATTCACGGTATCTTTTGAAGAAAATCGCATCAAAATTCGTTGCGTAATTTTAAAGATAACAAAAAATAGTTCTTTGGTTGATTTATTATAAAACTAGCTGACCCGCGCTCACTTCGTTAGGCATTATATTAATTATCTTTTTCGGTTTTTTTATATAGCCTATGACATTCAGAAATAATATGGATTTTTATTGGTGAAAGAATTTTTAAAATCGGTTCAAAAGATCCCGAGATAACCCCTAACAGTTTAACAAACACAAACTTTACTTCTTTATAATATTAGTATAGATGAATATTGTGGCCAAAATAGAGTATGTTAAGCAATATCGAGTGAATCATGAAATACGAGCCACTATATAGGTCACCGGACATTTATTATGACTGCACAAGTGTAATATTTCATAGCGTTGGCAGTTGACAGTGACAACTATACTGCACGATTTTAGACGTACAATTACCTAACTGTCCGTCTTAAATCGTGCAGTACTACTGTATTTACAGGCGACTAAATAAGAGTATAATGAATTCTGAATATATTTAGTAAAAGTGTTCCTATATGACGTTTAATTATACCAAAATACTAAAGAGTTTGTTTATTTGCATGTGCTAAGCTCTGGAACTACCGACTGAACTGTTTAAAAAATGTCGAAACGGCTTACACACTAATATTAAATTTATTTGATATTTAATTTTATTTGTATAAGGTTTTTTGAAGCTTTTGTCGATTGGATGTTTTGGAAGAAAATCATATTTTATTTATATAATACGTGAAAAACAAGACAAAAGTATCAAAGGTCGTCTGTACAAGTGTACAGAGTAGAAAATATAGGAACAAAGGATGTTTGGCCTTGTAACCTCGTTACCTATTTAAGAACACATTTACACACTCTATGGTTATGATAATTATTAAAAGGAACTGTTTTGTCTGTCGGTATGTTTTGTTGGAGGACTACCGGAATTTTAATAGGTTTCTTTTATGTCACGTAATTTGTAAAACTTTTTTTTTTTGTAAACAATAACAGCGTCTTGGTTACCAAAATCCTGGCTACGATTGTTTTCTTAATATTCAATTCAAACAGCGTTGTTTTCGTGTGAATGTTTGAATTAAAATCGAGGGAGATGTAAATTATGTTTACTACGTCGGCGTATATGAAAGTATCAACAAACTAAACAATTTTTTACATGTTTGACTGTTCGCACGTGCGGTACCGGACCTACCGCACGGATAAACAATATCTTTATGATAGTCTAACATAAGTTTCCTGTTTGACGTAACTAATTCGTATTAACCGCCTTTTTGTGTTTTTGAATTTCGAATTGTTCTTTCCCGCCAGATAATTTCGTCTGCACACAGACGAGGCGATCTGACATTTAAAATGTTGCCATGTCCGACAATTTTAAATAATCGAGTGAGTCTTAACCACAATTAAAGTGTACTTTCTTTATCTTAATTCGTTTTGAAATTCTTAAACGACGCTGTTTACGTAAACGGAGGGGCTTAATGGCTTTTTTATTGGCCCAAACGAGGTATAATCGTACACAACAATGATAATTGGATTCCTCAATTGCATTGATACAAATAAATTAATAAACAGCCAAGTCATCTTATCGCGCCCTAGAGCTACCATACTGGCCATTATAAACTCAATTAAATCTTATTAACATAACCCGTGAGTTCTAGGGCGAGCTATTATCTATTCTAAGACTTGTCACCACTTTTGTCCCGTTGAGAAAGGACAACTTAGGGTCACAATGGCCCTTTGACCCCAATGACCGGTATTATTTGTGTATTTTGAGCAATAAACAGCGCTTTTTATGACATTGTCAGTTTTTGCATTTGAATCTGAATGCGTATTGTCCGTTGGAGCTCGTGGATGCAGCGCAGGTACCGTTGGTGCATAATCATTAGACATCTCAGCGAGAGTAATCGCGGCCATATTGCATGGGAATTGTGCGCGGGAAAAGTTTTCGGTTGACAGGCGATCTGTCACTTTCTTTGCTGCCAGTTGCCAGTTTCTTGCGAAAAAAAAGTTAAAATGTCACTATCGATTTATGGTGGATGATAATGTTGCCTGAATAAAATTAAATTAAATTTGGACTGTAAGAACATATATAAAACTTTTGATTTATAGATTCATCTATTTTATTGAAAATAAAGCGAACGTGTCGATATGTTGAGGACTAGGATAAGCAATAAAATGGCCTCCCTACATAATACTAATCCGATCAGAACTAAGTCTTTAGCGACCATACAAAACTTCTTTCATTCTATATCATTAAAAAACCCAAACCTTTTCACTATTGTTTGAATAAAATATGCATATAAATATGCGTGAGATGTTAGAAAAATAAATTTAATTTTACATTTAATATTCTGTGACGAGGTGTACACGAAATAGTATACGTGACGCACCTACACACATACAAACACACACACGTAAGGACATCAAACAATAATACAATAATTTTCAATCCTTTTCGGTGCGTACGCGCATCCTACCCGTCGCATTCGCGCGCGTAACGCTGTCTCGCTCGCGCGGTCATTGACCGAGCATCTCCGACGAGATTGCATCTAGTGGCCAAGCAGCTTCCTTTAGATAGAACGCTTTGTGATCAATTTAAAAGAGCTTAGATTTTTTTAATTTACGTAATAATTTTAATATAGAATACGTAGAGCCTTGCGAAATATATGATTAGTTCTGACCCAGTTTTGTTAGGAGATAACGAACGACGCAGTACGTAAAGCTTATCCCAAACAACGCCTCACAGATTTGACCGTTGCTTTAACAAATTCAAAGCTCGTTAAAAAAAGTCTGTAGTAGTTTATTTACGACCGTAGTCTCAAATAAGAGGAGTTCTGTACGCTCCGCTTGAAAAAACCAAAACAATTTTTTGTGCTCCAAAAAGTTTTATGAGTATTTTCGAATAGTAAACGAGCGAGATAGTGGGATGGTGTCCCTTTCTAATGCACGGCTTTTTTGAGTTTTGAAACCCTTTGTAAGGTCATGTAGCGTTGGTATGATGAAATGAGTACCTATATCGTTTACAGTTCAAATATTCAAAAAATTATACTGATTTTTCACAGAAATTTGATACTTTATTGTAGGTTTATATTTCAACAAATAAAAATAAACAATACTTACGTAACAATATGATGTACGTTGTACTGTTATGTTTGTTCATTTTAAGTCAATTAAACATCTCTAAAGGTAATATAAATATAATAGCAATGTACCTACTACCTAACCAGCAAACAATTTATGATAAAAATTAGATGAATCTTTCTCTGTATTTGTAGGTACATATATAAAATTTTAATATAAAGAGTACCGTCAGAATTAAACAAGCTCAAAGAAACTCCAGGTATGTTTTATTATATTGCAAAATGTAGGCTTAGTAAAAAAACATATGAATTAAACCCTATGTGAATACACGCCGTCCGTAAAATTCAAGGACTTAATTACACGATAAAAAATCAACAGTCTCGTACTCGTTGGACAATTTAAATAATGTAAAAATAATTGCCTTGCAGACAATTGTTACGGCAGGTCAGTTAACACAAAAGACATTTAAATAATGAATGAAACAGCCTTGTCAAATGGATTCATCTGTTGTGATGAAAAGTTCGCATTTTTATAATAGTTGTTTGAATTTGCTAGACGTTTTAAATTGGGTGGATAGTACATTGATGGAACATTCTAGAACGCGATCTGTAGTTTTATTTATACGACGAAATGCGCTACTAATAAAATGTATAAAATAATTAAAATGTTAAGATGTATTTCTGCCCTTATCAGACCCTTAGGAAGTCGGTTAGTGGGGCAAAAAGTCTCAGGTCGACGCTTTGAACTCTCCAATAGAATTTCACAAAACTTTATCGCTAACTTTGACCTTTCCAACACTTAATCTTAAGATGGTTTAAGTGTTTTAAGATATAGATTACGATGATAAATGATCCTTGCTTGACTTGACGGCCACTTAAGAGTAAAAAATATAACACAAAATTGGGCACACTTAAATGCGCCAAAATTTTGTTTTTTCACAAGATGTTTTAAGTTTAAATTGTCATTATTTTAAATAACTTGATCAATAAATAATAATGAGCTGATAATCTGGATTTTTAGTTATATTATAAGAGGTTTTAGTATTATAATACTCATGAATAATTATAAATTACAACCTGACATTGTAGTTAATAAAATATTTTAGAACTTATCTTCGTTCTTGGGGATAGTTTTTATATCTTTTAATTCGATAAGTTTCTCGAATGTACTTTTATGTAGAAGTAACCACTAACTACTGATGCTAGCTCTATACTTCTGAAGATATAACATATATCAGCCACTGGGCCCTGAACTTGACCCAAAGTATCAAATTGTTGCCTCACGATTCGAAAATTCTCACGAAAAAAATTATTAACGCAACCTATGAAAGTGGATCTATAAACATTTCTTGTTTGCACACGTATCGTTTGTTAAAAAATTCTATGTTCAACTAATTAAACTTTTAATAATGGCTGTTTTATTTAATACTTATATAGGAACATACTGAGAAAAAAACATCGTTTCGTTACTGGCCGAAATTTAAACTAACATAAAAAAAACAATTTAAAAATTCCTCAGTTGCAATCCATACTAATATTATGGAAATGGAATTGGCAATGGATTATGGAAATTTTTAACATCATTATTTTCAATGCATCATGTTATTATACCTATTTGACTGTGGCGTCTAAATGTATCGTAATCATAGTTTAAGATATTCCGAGATTTAAACTAAATAACAGCAATTTACTTAATTATAGATTTTTTAATTTTATTTTTTTACTTACACGCACACTCGTCTTTTAAGAAGAAAAAAATGAAATTACCTGTAAGAACAAAAACAAAACAATTATTATACGTTTATTACATTTTATATTAAGTATAATGTATTTAGTACATCAATGTGTGCTCAGTCTTAATTATTATAAGGGGTATTTTGGGATCTACTAAACCGATTTTTACAAAATTCTTTCACTAATTATTGCCGAGTGTCACAGTAGTAGTAAGCACGGGTCAGCTAGTATTGAATATATTTAGTTAGTTATATTATTGTGAATTTAAAGTCTCGTGTTTTTAACTAACAGATAAAAAAATGTTTATGCCAAGTTTTCTAACGTGTATATGTTATGGTAAACCAATTACGTCGGGACAAAATAAGCAATCATTAAAGTAATTACTTAACCGTAGACGAGTTAAGTACAATCGAGATAAGTTGATTTCTGACTTAACCGGTTTAGCTTCAGGGTACAAATTATCATTTTTCTAATCCATCCGAGGTTATTCAAATTTTGAGATGGACGCATTCTTTAACAGATCTTGTAATTATAGATATTTCTAACATAAAGTACAGACTGTATAATTTTGGTAAATATAGATTACTAGCTGACCCGTGCACACTTTGTTGGGCATAACCTTAATATAAGTAATCCTCTTTATTTTTGTAAATTTATTACATAACCTATGACACTCAGCAATAATGTGGCTTTCTATTGTCGAAAGAATTTTTAAAATCGGTTCAGTAGATCGTTATATTACCACTTACAATTTAACAAACACACAAACTTTATTTCTTTATAATATTAGTATAGACTAGCGACCAGCCCCGACTTCGCACGCCTATATAAAGCATGTTTTATACATATATAAACCTAGCTCTTGAATCACTATCTATTAAAAAAGCCGCGCGGAAATCGGTCGCATAGTTCCAAAGATTTAAGCATACATAGGGACAGACAAAGAAAGACGACTATGTAATATAATAATAATAATAGTGATATATATTCCAAAATCCAAATTACATATAAGTATGTATATGAGACGTTACAATTTTTTTTAATTTACCACAGACAAAACTTTCTATAACGGTAATTACAGCATACAGACAACGAAATAATCTATGGAAAAGGTAATTATTGAAAAGTGAGTGAGTTTAATGATTTTAGCTTCGTCATAAAACATAAATGATTATTACCGAGAAATAATATAACGATAGGAAGCGTGCATAGATTATATATGACTAAAAACAAGTAATCTCATGTCAACGGTCGTAAGAAATAGAATTAGTTTCTATAATCTATCATCCCTCCATGTTGACATATTTTTTGCGCATGGCAATCATAGCCTATGCTATCTGTGGTAATGCGAGGAACTATTAAAGTTTCTAAGGCTTCTTGCTTATTATGGCAATATAAGATTGATTTATTTTCCCCTCTGGTATTACTGGTTTCGCGGTAAATATTACAATTATGTTATATGTAGTACGAAGTATGCTAAAATTACTAATAAATAAAATTGGATTTTTTAAAGATGTTTGTTCTCTCTTGAGGCAAAAACGACTAAATAGATTTGGGTGAAATTTGGGATACAAGTAGATTAGACCCTGGGTTAACACATAGGATGCTTTTTATCCCGGTATTCCGTGGGTGAAACCGCGGTAAGAGGCTAGCTAAATATAAATGACTGTCTTAATAACCTAAGGTACATAGATATAGACTATTTTATCAATACAGTAAGCGTTAATTTATTGAAGTCGTAAACGTATCTATTAATTATAACTAAACCCGTTCTATAAATTCATTACCTAGACATTTTAAATTCCTTGAAATTGGACGCACTATTTTTTATCTCCATACATTGAGCATATATTAATTACATAGGGTTTTATATTGATGTTCCTTTTTAATTAAAAAAATATAGGTATACTAGCTGTTGACCGTGACAAACTTTCATATAAATTTTCCTGTGCCTGTCCTTCCCTAGGCTCTCTTTGGCTGTGTACCAAATTTCGTGCTAATCGGTTCAGTAGTTTTAGCGTGATGGAAAGACAGACAGACAGTTACTTTCGCATTTAATTATATTATAGTATAGAAGTATAGATTTGCTTGATTTCAGTTATTTCAGATTATTTCTTTTTAAAACACACGTATCAATGGAAATAGTGTTGAGAAAATTTCACAAATTTGCAAAGTTCAACGGCCTTGCGTTTCTAATATGAGAAAAAGCGTTTCAATATACAAACCATAGATGGGATAAGCAATCCGAAAACGCAAACTATCCGTCAGAGGGCACCGATCTAACGCTTTTTCTCATATTTAGATCGAAAACTCAACCGTAG
>DWAJ01000668.1:0-29411 GCA_018238005.1 Eurema mandarina
GGTGGACAGACGACCTTGTCAAGGTCGCCGGAAGACGCTGGATGCAGGTCGCCTCAGACCGGTATGTGTGGAGGTCCAGGGGGGAGGCCTATGTCCAGCAGTGGACTTCCAGCGGCTGAGACGACGACGACGAATAGTTACTACTAACTGCTACATCAGTTGACGACCACGACGTCTGGGTGTTGCTATTTAATATATGTATGTATTTACGAAAGAAAAGTATGTACATATAATATGTATTTATCTATCTAGTTGCCATTACACAAGCTTTCCTTAGCGTGGAACTACACTGAAAATGATTTGAAAATGTTGATTAAAGTATTCTGTTAAATATTAAGTTTTCTAGAAACAATAAAACTAATGAATAAAAACACAGCTAATGAACAATTATAATTATGAATTATAGTTATTTACTGCGCACAATGTGTTAATTCAACCGCGGTGTCGTATTCATGTTTATATTTAAAAAGGAAACGCGAAATTAGCGATATGGATCGCTTTGCCGAACAATCACGTATTACTGTTTACAATACATAATAATATTTAGCCTAATCGAAGTAAATATTTTTATTCGAGCCGGGTAAATAAAGGTCCTATCCGGAAAATTCCAGTGGTCTTGGGACATATAAAATACGCTAGGTTTTGTCGCTGATGGTTCAAAGTATTATTTATGTCATACTTTATTGCATACGTTAAGGGAACATTCAATATTAATGATATACAGATAGATAGACAAGTCAAAATCAAGCTAATGTTAACAAATTTGTAAGAAAAGAACGTCAAGATATAATATAATATTAACTGTTCCCTATTTATGTAACCAATTTCGCGATTAAGATGTTTTTAAAATAATACTTTTACTCCTTCGCGAATAATATTTTACTTTTCTAGTTCGACTAAAGAATTTTGATTACTTTAAAAAGTTTTAGTGAGTCAATTGCGATCCTTCTTATAAATGAACTATCCATCACATACAATTCTTCTGAATTATAATATTACACTATATTTAAATATAAGTGACACGTATATTAATACTCAGCTATAGCTATAATGCCCTGAATGCGAATTGTTTGCGGATAAATGGTCGGTTATATTGTCGGTATGCTTGAAGTTTTGCGAGAGAGATGTATGAATGTAATGTTTATAATTAGCGTAACTGGTGAATAACCGTGTTAATTATATATTGAAATAAATAAATAAATTAAAATAGTTATTAAAGAGTAAAGACCTACCTCACAATTTTATTTGCTCGACTCTCGCCAATTTTCTGAAGGTTATTCTAATTTAATAGTTCCTATTTTATTGCTTATTAGAAGTCCACGGTTTTAGAATTATTACTCATTATATTGTTATTAACTTCGAGGCGAATTCTTAGTGTAATTGGTTTGTTTGTACAAATATTATTTAGATCAGTTTTTATGTGTTCCGTATGTGATATTTTAACTGAATAACAAGACAGGATTACATATTTTGCATTACAAAGCATCAAGAATGCTATAATTTGGCGTCCAGACTCCATACCAGGTGTATACCCCTTTTAGTGATTTCAAAATATCTTCTTATTGATCTAGAATACTGGATAAAGAGGAAGATTGTATTTGGGTTTTTTAATCTGGATTAGTTTCTAGTCGAACTGTTTAAAAAAATGTCACTCAATGTATAGTTTAAAAAATAAAACTTGGTTTTCGAGGGAATAGGCATGAGTTGTGAAAAAATATTCATTTCAAGTGAGTCAGCAAATGATATTGTAAATAAACATGTAATTTCGATGCATTATGCATTAAATTACAACTTAATGGTAATACTGGCAATCGTCCATCATTGTGTATTATTAACTTATTTGTTCACTGATTATTTAAATAATTTAACTTAAGTCATTCTTTGAATTGCGAATTTTATATCTTCTGTAAGTTTTGGCGGTATTTTTTTCTTGTATTTGACTATAATGCTATTCAAATTACGAATGCCCACAGATAACACGTTGTTGACATTTGACAGCTAGCCAAGTTAGGTTATATATCTGTTTTGTATATCTAAATGTCCACAGAATCGATTTGTGATGGCGGAAAATCACACAACGAGGCGCCAGATGGATAATTGCCAGCTTCTTTTACTCCGAAGGGATTTAGCTAGTTGAAACATGTTTAATGATCGTCGGTTAATTCAAGGAGTTTTATAGGTTGGCACGCGTTGTGTGAAATCTTCCATTATACTTATGCGTCTATGTTCACACGTGGTTTACACTAATTAAGACACTAAAAGATATGATTAATACGCGCTGTAGTGGAATTGATATCTCAAGCAGATCAACGTGTTACATAAAGGTTAACAAATGCTACATAAATGTTTTAAAGTACTCTTTTCCTTCCCATCTTGTGATTTGAAATTTTGGAAATATAATTTATATAAAAAGCACACTCAATTATTCATTATAAATCTTCATCTCCTTGAATACTGGCTGACTAGCACAGTGAGTTTCTGTAGGAAATTTTATTCATGCACCATCCTGTGGGATGAAGAGCCTCCTGGTGTCGTGTTTCGGAATACGACTTAGGTTCCTCTAAAAAAAACGTACCTTACCCTAAAAGGCCAGTAACGTACCTGTGACAATGCTAGTTTTCAAGGTGATTACTTACGTTACTCTACTTATCAGGTGACGCGCCAGCTCATATAAAAAAGATCAGTACAAATTTGTAGAAAACGAATTTAATTCTAAAACCTAGTTCAAATAAAACGTAGATTATATAAATGGTATCGTCTCTAAAAGCGTCCTCGAGCGCGCTTGATATCGTCTGAGATCTTCCGCGTGACGGTAAACTTGGGTATTAAAATAATCGAATATTACAGGTCCCATTCCGCTTTCCACTTGGCTTCAATCCAGGGTTATATGTAGATGGAATCGCTACTCGTTGTATTGATTATGTCAAACTTACAAAAATAAATAGATACGGCATTGTGATTCACGTTTGTTCGGCTTAAATCCATACTACGATTTACGCTGCTTCTTTCTCTTAAGAGAAAATGTGTTCCCAAATATTTTAATTAGATTCTGACTAATTGTTTGTTTTAAGATATGACTAATTATTTAATGATAAAATAAATTTGTGTTCGTGGAGAAATAAAACCACTTTTTAAAAGCAAATTATAAATAAAAGCAGTCAAGCCAAGTTGCGTAGAAAGAATCCTTTATAACGTTCAAGAATTCCCAACCCACTGCCCTAATTTAGCGTCTCACGTAGTTACAAAATCTTCCGGGATCGTTGCCAAGGCCGGGGGAAAGGGACGGTGCTGTATGTTAGACAAGGACGGGTGTCAAACAAAGATGACCCTGGTAGTAAGTTGGTGCGATCGATACAGGGGATGTTGTCATCCAATTTGTGTGCGTAGCCCATTCATGTTTGCCTTTTGGGATTACAAGCTTAGTTTGCTAGCCTTCTGTTTTCATTCTGGTACATTTAGTAGTTCCTATTAGGACATCTACTATTGGTTTTAGTCTATTTGTAAGTCGCAGTTAGAACTTATGCTTAATATAAGATAAGGTATATTCGATTATAGCGAATGGGAAACCACATACAATAACAACGTTATGAGCAGTTCACATCACAACGCACGTAAAAATAGTTTATTTATAGCCTCAGTTGGGGTTATATTTGGCGGAATAATAGCTTCTGGTTCATACCAACCAGAAACTAACACGCAAACAAGTTTAATTTTTTTTAAGACCCCTTAAAGTGAATCATATCATTATTCATATAGGCATTCGTTTTGGGATTTTGTTCAATCTTTTAATGACTCTTTTTGGAGCTTTCTTCGTTCCTTCCTTTCTTTATTCTTTCAGATATTCAAGTTTAACATTGATTAAATATGTATAAATATGTATACTGTGTCTTCTCTCCAGAAAAGACGTACGTTTTTCCAAGTGCGGTGCCATTTCCGAACGACACGAAAAGTAGTGCAGCTTTCTATTGGTTCAATAATTTTTAAATCCGTCTTTAGATTCTTATTATAAAAACTCAAAAGTTTAGTAGAACCTTCAAGAAACCTAATTACGAGTAAAAAAAGTAAAAGCTACTATAGTATAATTAAAATGGAAATATAGCATATGAGTATGGTGACGAGGTTGTTACGAGTCGAGTGGCAAGAGACCGCGGCGCCATTCAGGCGCTAAAGTACTTGACATTGCCCTTTTCCAACACTTTTTTCTATTTTTGGAATATTTTACACGTAAATGAAGCTATACGAAATATGTGTTATACTACGTTAGGAGAGTGTTTATATTATATGTATTTCAGAGAGATTGGGAGACTTTTTTTTGTATATAAGATTATACTTGATACTTATATAAAAGTTTCATCAAAAGTGCTTTAGCTATTAAGTTATGATTATTAATAATAATAATTAGCCAGCTCCGCTGATGGTCGCCCTCTGTTTAGTTTTTAATAGCATTTTTTGTTTCTTGTATGTTACTTTTATATTATGACAATAATTACTAAAACAATTTTCTACAAGGTGTTTTACTCAGACTCCCAATATAAACTGTTTTTCAGGAGCCTGTGATATCCCATCCATGCTACGATTGCACTGACACAAATCGTCCAGGTGTCTACATTTAATAAAAATATAAAATTATTTTAAATCTATGTAATAATATAAAGTTCAACATCAAAACATCAATGCCGATAGTTGAATTATCGAATGTTTTCCAGCCTATACCAATATGGAGATAAGCTATGGAAATGTACCGCTGCGTATCGACTGCCATTTTCATTGGCAAGTCGTGTTGTTGCCGACTCATTGGCCTTCGTGAATCGAAATTACCTAATCACAAATTGAATTTTGTCATAACGCATTATTTATTCTATTCAAGGATTTTCAGGGTTGGCAGCTTCTAAAAAAATATGCAATAAACACATATAAAATTATATTTTTTAAGTTCATGTTTGTATTAGACGTACTATGACGAAAGTACATTATTTTAATATAATAAAAAATAATGCGTTTATGTCGAAGTTTGCATAGGTAGTTTAATATTTAGAAAACATTTAAGTATGTAACTATGAAAAGTTTTCTTGAATTCTAATTGTTAAATAACCATAAATAAAACAAGAGATAACTAAAATTGTAACACTGTATGAATATAATTACGATAAATGTAATATACGCAACCCTAACACTACCATATATAAATTGATAAGAAACATTTGGATAAAAACTGTTTACATTATATGATGATGATAAAACGCAGATCGATGCCAATATTTTGTGAAGAGCACACTCACAGGTTTTAAATAGTGTACGGACATAATTTATTGCATTTGGAATATTTTTTCGATCTATTTATTTTTGTATCTTCCTATTTTAGATCAACTTCACTTTAGTTTTATGTTTCAACTAGCTGTGCCCGCGACTACGCCCGCGTAGATAAGTGACTTTGGGCAGCATTTTTGAAAATGCCTAACCTGCGCCAACAAACGTTCAGTAAGTTCAACGTGATTCTTTAAATTGCCATAACTTTTTTATTTATCAACCGATTGATATGAATTAAATCCTAAATGTTAATGGAAGCTTACCACAATATATCATTGAAAACCCAATATAGATAGGATAAGCCGTTTCTGAGATTAGCGTGCACAAACAAACAGACAAACAGACAAAAATTCCACAAATCATTGTTTTGGGTTCTATTGCGTTAATAAAGGTCTCCTATAATATTTTTTCTCATATACATATCTTCCATGTATATACATGTATATACGTTTTTATTATATGTATAGATATAGATTACAAAACTGTATTTATTCAACATCTAATAATCTAAATCATTTTAAATTAAATTCCGTCTACAGACTGTATATTCGAAAATAACGACGAAAACTCCGCATAGACAAATTCAAAAATAACTGTCAAACCCTAGCTTCCTGCCAAAGCTCCGATCGAACGATTTAAACTATGACGTAATACTTCTTAGCTCGTAAATTTTAATACATACATAAATTATAACAGATAATGTCAAATTAGAAAGGTCAGTATACAGGTTTAAAATAGCAGGTTTTAATTATGAATCTCGCGTATTAAAATGAAGATTCACTTTTATTTATATTGTGGCTAATAAACTCGGTATTGAGATTGTAAGTTAATCGAATTAATTATTACATTTTAATTATCATTTGATTAATGATAAATAATGTTCTTTACAGCTATCTTTTTTAATCTTATCTATTCTTTATTTATCATTTACTAGCAGCCTGCCCCGGCTCCGCACGGATATTATAAAGGTAAAAAATAAGTACTCATTTATATTACGCGATATAAGACCCTACAACGCGCACCCAAATACTATTCAACCGACTTCAAAAAAAGGAGGAGATTCTCAATTCGACTCGTACGTTTTTTTTTCTATGTTTGTTACGCGATAACTCCGCAAATTATGAACCGATTTGAACAAATCTTTTTTCGACGTATAGGTAAAGGTTCCTCGAGGGTGGAAAATTGGGGATGAACTTTTTTATACGCAATATCTCCGCCGATTATAAACCAATTTGAACGATTATTTTTTGTTGAATAGGTATTATCGAAAGGGTGGTTTCATGCGAATTTGAAGAAAATATTTCACCCCCAAGGGTGGAATATTGGGGATGAACTTTTTTATACGCAATATCTCCGCCGATTATGAACCAATTTGAACGAAGTCGGTTTTTTTAAAGTTAATTATAATAGATAAGATTGAATTTGAACTTTGTGCAACGGTAATAAAATTTATAATTGACTCTTTAAACGTTTTTATGACGAATAGAAGGGGGCTATTTTTATAGTTTTCCCGGCATTTCTTGGAATTTTTCTCACCCTTTAAGCCTTCCCTAGACCTCCGCGTACATTTCAAGACCAAGATAAGATAAATCCGATCAGCCCTTCTCGAGTTTTAGCGAGACTAACGAACAGCAATTCATTTAAACCAGTTTTACTCGCATTTATGCATGTATGATACACATAAACCTTCATCTTGAATCACTCTATCTGATAAAAAACCGCATGAAAATCGTTTGGGCAGTTTTAGAGATCTAAGCATACATAGGGACAGACAGAAGAAAGCGACCCTGTTTTATACTATGTATAGACTAGCACCTCTTCATCATTAACATAATAATTTCTGGACGTATTATATACATAAAACTGCAATTTTAATGTAAAAAACACAATTTTCCGATATTGTTGTATATGTCTGTTGTAGTTTGGAAATCTTTATCACTACACAGTATAAAACAAAGTCCCTTTTTCTGTCCCTATATCCCTATGTATGCTTAATTCTTTAAAACTACGGCACCGATTCTCATGTGGCTGTTTTAATAGTAAGTGATTCAAGAGGAACGTTTATATGTATAATACATGCATAATATATGCGAGCGAAGCCGGGGCGGGTCTAGTCTAGCGGTTCAATATATTCTCCACCGCGATACGAACGCCTCAAAATCTTCAAGTTTTTACTTTAAATGGAAAAACGACAGTCGAGCGAAAGTTTACTGTTTTATAACAAGACTGCCATATCTTGTTCTCCTTTAATAGCCCTTCTAAAGGGAGAATACTAGAATTATACAATACTTGCTCACCAGTATAAAAACCAGCCGGTAAACAGAGCGGTCTGTGGGACCGCACGTCCACAGTAGTGTAACAAAAATGTACCGCACATAGTGAAAGGTTAAACCCGACTCCATAAAAGTAGGTGTGACGTTTAATGTCAGATTTTTATGGATATTTTAATACGCATGCGTGCTAAAATACCAAATCGATTGGATGGCTTAAAGTGTGGTCTATAAGTATAACATTTATTTATTTATTTAATAACTAGCTGACCCGGCGAACTTCGTATTTCCCTATAATCATGAAGTAGGTATTAAAAAAGTGAAATGCTAATCTTTTCTTACATAAGAACCTTCTCCTAATAATAACAAATACAACAAAAAAAATCAGCCAAATCGGTCAAGCCGTTTTCATGTTATGTCGTGTCAACGGAAAACGGGTTTCATTTTTATATATGTACATAATATACAGTGTGATACAAAACATGTGTCCGATCCTGAAGGGTAATATTCTCTTTCTTTTAACTATTTCGAATAAAATACAATAAAAAATCTGTATCTATAAATAAAAATGCAATAAATTCACAAACTGGCAACACTCGTAAGGTTAGTAGACCCTATAGACCTATAGCTAGCAGAGCACGTCAATACGAAACGGTGTTGCCATGTAAGTTTTGCATTTTTACGTGGTTTTTTTTTTGTTGGAAAAAATTTATTATGTTATTTTTTCAAAACAATAGCATAATACGGATCTAGTACTGGTATACAAGAAGAGGTTTTCGAATCGGACACTTGTTTTGTTACACACTGTATAGATAGATAATATTAATACTTCAGGACACATATTTTGCAGCTAGGCCGCCCCCGCAAGGAACACCAGTGGGTTTTAGTCGGTATGGCCCTTCTGGGGAGTCCGCAACTGGATTTCGCAACGATAAAAAAAAGACGACACATTTTACACAGCGCCATCTAATACCGACCTAAGCAGAAGCTTGTGTTATGGCAACTAGATAACGGATAAATTACATATACATAATTTTCTTTTATACATACAGAAAAATACAGATGTAAATTACAAATATATTTTTCCGGTGTGAGAATGGAATCCACGACCCTTCGCGCAGAAAGCAGTTTTTATACCACTGCGCCAAGCGGTCGTCTATACTTTGCTAGATAACAATACACATTTATTTATACGTATTATATTAATCTATATCTATACTAGATACTAGACAATATATTAAGAAATATCTATCTCGGGATCTACTGAAACGATTTAAAAATTATTTTACCAATAGAAAGCCACATTATTGCTGAGTGTTATAGGCTATATAAAAAAATGGGTCTGTCAGACCGTTGCTTCATTATTTTGTTGTATTTCATAAAAATTTTAAGTAAAAAAAATAATCTTAAAGCAAAATGAGCAAAAACGTGTCTACCCAAAATGTATTTACCTAACTGTAATTTTTACTTATAATAATTACAATAATTGACAGCCAATATCTATCATCTTTCGTTTAAAACTGACATAATAGGTACTACATTTTTTTTATGTAAACAACACCGCTAAGCAATTGCCATATGAAAAAAAGAAACTCAATCTTTTAAAAATAAATTCATCAAAATTAAATAAGTCAATCAAATTTAATGTCTCGCTTCAATCATAATTAACATGAGGATAATATTAAAATAACACGAATACAAGTTGTCAAACAGTTTGAATGTTACATGCAAATTAATATTTTTATGCATTTATATGGTGTAGTCCAAGAAAATAGAGCTCAAAATACGAATTTCAGATAAAAGCTTGAATTGTTGATATAATGTACTTTGAAAGATGCGTAATCGACTAGTGAAAGTCTTTTTTAAATCCATCCACGAAAACTTGTGATAAAAAAAAACTAAACTTTTTTTTAATTTTAGGGAAACAGTAAGTACTAGAAAAAAATACCTTTAATGAAAGTTGTAGAACATAAAACATCAAAATGATATACATCATTATTTGGCTAAAAGCAAAATGACGGATCTTTCAAAGTATTTATTATATCGAAAATTTAACTTTTTATCTGAAATTCGTATTCAAAGCTCTATTTTCTTGGACTATGGTGTAAGAAACAATTGTCCGACCCGTGAACCTGTTACTATATACCGACAGTAGGTCCTTATTTTGCTATTGTTATGAATAATAAGCAAACATTTAATAATTTACCTTTTTTTTTAAAAAAACCGACTTCATGACCTTCAATACCTTTTCAACAAAAAAATAATCGTTCAAATTGGTTCATAATCGGCGGAGATATTGTGTATAAAAAAGTTCATCCCCAATTTTCCACCCTTGGGGGTTGTTTTTTTTACTGTTAAATTTAAATGGGACAACCCTTGAGGTACTATAACCCTTGAGGACCTATAAGCCGATAAAGGATTTGTTCAAATCGGTTCATAATTGGCGGAGTTATCGCGTAACAAACATAGAAAAAAAACATACGTTTTGAGAAGCTCCTCCTATTTTTGAAATCGGTTGAAAAAAAAATCTAAACCGAGTAAAATTGCAACATTTACATGGCCACACCGCCTCATATCTACACCTTTGAATGGTCAAGAGATAAATTAAAAAAAATTCTTTTCTACAAACCTCTTCAAGAGGATTCAAGAGGAAGGTTTATATGTATAATACATGCATAATATATTCGAGCGAAGCCGGGGCGGGTCGCTAGTTATTTTATTCCCTTAGTTCTTCATCAAACTAAAAATTAATTCATTTATTATTAAATAAAGTCACGAGCAACGGCTAGTATGATATATTATACACCTGACATCCATACTAATATTAAAAATGCGAAAGTAACTCTGTCTGTCTGTCCTTCCATCACGGTAAAACTACTGAACCGATTAGAACGAAATTTGCTACAAAGATAGTCTAAGGCCTGGAGAAGGACATAGGCTACTTTTTTTTTCAAATCAACTCCCAAAAGGTTACGCGAGGGGTTGAAACTTTTTATAATTTTACCCTTTCACGGCCAAACCGCTGAACCGATTGTAATGAAATTTGGTACACAGATGGTCTAGAGCCTGAGATAAGGAGTCGCGGGCAACAGGTAGTTATATGAGACATTATCATTGATAGATAATCCGATTATAGCTTTAAAAAAAATATAATCACTATAGATATCTTCCGATACATCATACAGCAATGAGCAATCAGAACAGGTTTAAAACTGTTATAAAAGAAATGTTTGTTGCTTCGATAATTATTAATTTAGTACAATAACATAATTTAACTTTTTTTTTTCAGATAGAGTGATTCAAGACAAAGGTTTGTGTGTATAATAAATAAATAAATAATAATAAATATTTTCAGGACATTTATACACAGCGCCATCTAGTTCCAAGCTAAGCAGATGCTTGTGTTATGGCAACTAGATAACGAAATAAATTACATATACATACTTTTCTTTTGTAAATACATACATACAATACATAGCAACACCCAGACCCCAGAAAAATACAAATGTACTTGTGTAAATACTTGCATGAATGCGGGTAAAAACGCGAAGCGCGGCTTGTTTTACTTAAGATAAGAGAGATTTAGTGGTATTAGTACCTACTACAGACTAGAAAATCAATAAACATTTGCATCCTATATTCTTATTTTACTGTAACATAAAATCAAGTAACCAAAAACAACTATTTATAAAAACAATTTGTAACAAACTTTAATGAGATTGTGTTTTAAAATATATAACTTAATATAGAGAAAATATAGGGATTCCATGTCGTGTCCTGCTTTCATTTTTGACATGGCAACCCTATCTCCCATCAAGTTATATACAACTTAATAAAACCATGTAATATGTGAATTGTTCCGTTGTAAATCAAAACATTATTTTAAAAAAAAAGTTCATATTATTATGAAATTCCGAGTTGAAAAAAGTTGAAAAACTTACCAATAGCTGTGCCAGTCGGTAGACCTTGATTCTGTCCATCATAAAACATATATGCTTCGTCATCCTGTTCAGGCTTTATATAAAACGGCATCGGAAACATATTCTCATTTTGTTCTACCCTCTGATCACCCAACCCAACCACCAAACGTTGGTCCAACCGCTGGTCCAACCGCTGGCTCAAACTCTGCTCAAATCTTTGAGCCAATATTTGATCGATTTTCTGGTTCACTGTATAGTCTACCCTATCGAAATGCGACAGTTGGTCCACTCTGGCCAAGTTTTGCTCCAACCTTTGTGACAAATGGTGTTTCAAGACATGACTATCTACATACTGTATCGGACTCCGTCTGGATTCTTCCTGATGTAAGAGCATTTCATTCTCCATTTGCCGGTTCAGATTCAATTCTATTTCATTCAAATGATTCACTTCTCGGTTTATCAAATCATTTCTATTAATCTCATCTTGTATGTGTAAATGTAGATTATTTTGCAGTTCTAAATCATTCATCGGCCGAGCTAGATCCATATTCTTATTAAGTGTTTGATTCATTAATTCCTCATGTCTCAACTGTTCGTTTATGAGGTCCAGTTCATTTAAATTCTTCGGTAGATGCGCAGGTATTTCATTGAAATTTAAGGAGCGAGTTAAATGGTTAGTTTTGAGCATTAGCGTGGACATTTGTCTGGGAGATATTGGCAGTTGGAAATTGTGTACAAGTGTGTTGGGATTAAGCGATGATTGCATGGCTAGTTGGAGTTGTTCCATCGTAATTGCATTGTGATGGTATTCGGTTGTATCTATTTGGTGCGATTTCTGGAGCTGTAAATAAAAAATATTGATTAGGGAGATAAAATATGATTAAATTATTATGATGCCAGTGTTATTATGATGTCATCTGAAAAAAATATTCAACATGAGTAGTAAATATAAAACAAACAGTAAATTTAAATTGACTAGAATATTATAAATTGACTAAGAATCAACACAGAATATTAAACTTATCCGATAGTGATACTAGCTGACCCGTGCCCACTTTGTTGGGCATAATGTTAATTATCCCTTTCGGTTTTTATATAGCCTATGACACTCAGCAATAATGTGGTTTTCTATTGGTGAAAGAATTTATAAAATTGGTTCAGTAGATCCCGAGATTACCCCTTACAATTTAACAAACACACAAACTTTGCTTCTTTATAATATTAGTATAGATAGACTTGTCTGTGATTTGTTTCAGGTATAAATAAATTATGTTTTTCAAACAAGTAAAGTCACTTTAGTTTATTTCTAAAATATTAAAACACAACAGTTTCATCTAGAAGTAACAAAACAAAGCTCAACTATGACGTAAATTTCTTAAATATTAAGAAAAATCAGACAATATGTATGTATGTAGGCTCGGGCTAGTGTCCGCAACTTGACCACTTTGTGCGCCTATTTTGCGTGAGGATGGTGGCCTTCTCATTGCCATCTCAGTTCCGTAAGGAATCCGATCAAACAATCGATCAAATCAGACATTTTATTTTCAAATAAAATATTTGAATTGTCTTCAGTATAAATGTTTATACAACAAGGATATATAATATGAGGAAGCTTTACCATATCCCTATTAATGTAAAGTGGTAATAAATATCTAATATTGGTGCCAAAATAACTTGTCTACTTATTTTGTTAGAAAGAAACATTCATTGCAGATCACATTATACATACATTAAATACAATAATTAAACAATACATAAATATAAACAGGAAAAGAAGGCACAATATTTCTGTGCCTACCCCTTTTAGCATATGTTGAAGCTTGGAATTTTTTATTAACAGCTCCAACACTAAATTTAACATTTACACGTAGTTAACAATACAACTGAATAGATAATACTGAAGTCCTAATAGGTTTGAAAAACACCCCAAAAGTTTTAGTGGACGCCTATTACACCATGCAGGTAGAAGTCAAAGAAAAAGTGACTTTAGTATTTAAATGACTTTACAATCCTCTTTTATAGATTTTAAATATTTTTAGATTTAGCTTTTTAGAAAAAAAAAGTACTTCAAAATAAACAGAATAGAATTATTAATCAATATTGTTGTCGCTTCGAGGAATTACAGGTTTTCACTAATTCTTCTATAACTGTTATAAATTTTAATATTATTTTTTTTTCATAATTATTGTATATATTATTAAGGCGAATTTTAAGTGTTATGGGCTGTATTAATTTTAAAGAATACATATTGTGAAACAATAAACAACTAAACATATAATTTAAAAAACATACATACATACAATTGTGACCCAGTAGTGGGGACTTAAATGGGCTGATGATGATGATGATACAATTTTGCTTACCATCAGATACTTGATACACAATTAAAACAATAAAAATATTTTGTTCATTAAATCGTGTAATTTGATGTAATAACGTCGTATATCTTAAATATATAATTCCAATTAAATACTCAATTAATAAGATAATTCGAAGCGCATGGAAACATTATATACAAAATCAGACTTATTCTTATCAAAATTTGATAACGGATATCGGCTGTTACCATGGAAACTCGCGATTTCGCGCATTCAACCAATTTTAGCACACACAAAATACAAAATAATATTAAAAAGAACTTACGTTTTCCATATAAGTTTTATAATTTTCCTCCTCCAATAAATTGTTGTCTTCTCTCTTAACAAAATCCATATTATAAAAAATTCAAAAAGTTGCCGAAAAGATAAGTTTATTCATAACGTACAAATTCTAACCTCCCTGATATTTACGTATTAAAACTTAAAGCTTGCTCTCAAGATTAAAGGAAAAAACCAGGGTTTTATAAAAAATATTTAATTACATGATTCATGCGTAAAGGTCAAGTTTAGTAAAACGAATAAAACAAAAAGATTTTTGTTCTCTTGACGTTAACGAGTGAAAGAAATAAAAACTGGTCAAAGACAAAGCAGAATAACGTCAACGATCGTCTGTCTCGCATCAAGCATCAACGACATTGATGATTGAATATCTGTTGGGCTAATCCAGGGTTGCCAGCTGCTACAGCTTTAACTGTATTAAATTCCATAATGTTTTAACCAAAATCAAATTGACTTTACTATCAAATAATTATATAAAAACAGTAAAAATATTTTTCTCCTCATTAACTAAATCAATTATATATTAATAATGTGACCTTCAATCGACATTGTAATGTAAAAAATTCTTGACATTCCTAATTTTTGAATTTTTACTCTACCAAGTGTCAAAAATCTAATTCTAAATTAATGTTGTTTGTTGTTGCGGCTCGCCGGTCTACTTTATTTATTGGAAAATATATTTTATTGGAAAGTCAAATAAGATTTAAATATCTAACATTTAAGCAAATACAAGTTAGGTTAGTATTTTATACAAGTAATAAAAAAAATATATATGTAAAGTCGCTAACTAGTTTAATTAACAAATTTGTCGAACGTAGAATATTTTTTTTTCATAACTCTATTTAATTATGTAATTTTATGCGCTATACGAGCTTGATGCAAATTTTATATTGTATCATGTATGTTTTGATTCCCTCAGCTTTTTATAGGAAGTTTTTTTTCATATTTTCATGTTTTGGAAAAGATCGACGTCTGATGGACTTTATTTTGTTTTTTACCTTGGTTTATATATTACATACCATGTTTCCAGAAATTTCTCATCAAATATGTCCAAGTCAGCATTGATGGTCCTGGCTCAGGGTGCTGAGGAAATGGAAACAGTCATCACAGTCGATATGTTGAGGCGAGGTGGAGTAAGTATTTATTCTATGTACGTTCCCGGGGGATTACTGGGATGCAAAGTATCCTATGTATTAATCCAATGTATCACCTATCTGCATACCAAATTTCAACTAAATCGGTCAAGCCGTTTTTGCATGAAAGAATAACTAATATCCAACCATACATACATTCTCACAAACTTTGTTATTCTAAAAGTCTCTATCACGTGACACTGGCAGAAATTGCTGAAGTCCTCGGCAGGTCTCCATAATTAAAAGAAAAAAAAAACTTTCACATTTATAATATTAGTGGGATAAAAAAGACATACATTTTGTGAGGTAGTAGGCAATAAGCTATAAGTCAAATTTTTTAAAATTATTTTTTTGTGTATGCATACATTGTTAGTTTATGTGTAAGCATCATTTATGAAGTATTAGTAGTATTGGTTTAAAACTTATTGCACAATTTCAAATCAGCGAAGATTCATTTTTAAGTTAAGGTGAACTTATATACTCTGTGCATTTTAATCGTTATACTCTGTCTACAATAATTAGGTGACTGTCACACTAGCTGGCTTGGACGGTGCAGCTCCGGTACTATGTTCACGTAACATCACATTGGTGCCTGATAAGTCATTGGCTGATGCCTTAGCTGAGAACCCGCAGTACGATGCTGTAAGTTTTTAATTGTTTCTATATAGTGATAAAGGATTTTTTGGGACTATTAAATAACAAATATAATGCATATAATATTGTATCTTGATAGAACCAAGTAATATCTTTCAAAGGAACATAGATTTTTTTTTTATTTATCAAGTGGTGAGACGAGCGATACGCCCTCCTGATGGTAAGAGAAAGCCAGCCCATAACCAATGTAGGGATACCCAGAACTGCTCCGGGTAGTGGTGCACTACATTGACGCTCACCACTTCGAGTCAAAAGATGTTAAGACTCAGTAGCCCAGTAAACTCACTGGCCCTTCAGACCGGACCATAGTGACATTTTCATATCATAGATGGTCTAGAGTCTAGACCCTGGGGAAGGACATTGGCTATTTTTTTTTAAACCCCCAAAAGGTTGCCCAAGGGATTGAAACTTTTTATAATTTTACGCTTTCACAGCCAAACCGCTGAACCGGTGTAATGAAATTTGGTACACAGATGGTCAAGAGGCTGAGATAAAACATAGGCTACGTTTTAACTGGAAAAAAGGGTTATAATGGGGGAAGGGGGTCACAATTTATATGAAAGTCCTCGTGGACGGAGTCGCGGGCAACAGCTAGTAAATAAATAAACAAATAATTAAAAAGAAATAGTATAAAAAAAAACAATTTTTATTCCGTGTGAAAGACAGAGATGCCAGAATCATCAACCTACTGCTAATTTAACTACAGAGTAGACTCATATTTGAAAAGTACTTTAATTGTTTTAGTGATAGAAGTATCTGCGAGGTTGCCTGGCAGAGATTGCTATTTATCTATAAGGTTGCCTTTTGTACATTTTTACTCATGTTATTCTTAATTATGTCCTATAATCATTATTTTTATGTACAACTAGCTGACCCCTGCCCACTTCGTTGGGCATAATGCTAATTATCCTTTTCGGTTTTATATATAGCCTATGACACTCGGCAATAAAGTGGCTTTCTATTGGTGAAAGAATTTTTAAAATAAACTTCCAATTTCTGCACTGTGACAATTATTCCTCTCGTTCTGCGGACAGATTAGTTTTGCATATTCCTTCTCATTCTCTTAATATTAAAAAAGCTCCTTCACTAAACGCTTTTAAAAAACTTGTTTTTAATTTCTATTATAGACTGGCATATTGCTCAGATGTGTAAACTTTTATTGTATGTATGTAGTATTATGCATAGATAAGATATCTGTGTATGTTACATGTGTTTATATTATAGGTATTAAAATTTATTTATATATATTTATATATTTGTGTATGTACTGGATTTATATATGTATATAATATCTTTGTTTCTGCACCTGTATACCTACTCGTTCTTTCTTTCTTTGCTTATTTACTAGGTTGCCTGGTAGAAATCAATTTTAAGTGATAAGGCCGCCTTTAACGCCTAATTTTGTACTTTGTATTAGTTTGTATTGTGTTCTTTTCTTATTATGGTGTAATAAATTGTAAAATAAATAAATAATACTTATTAAAATAATAATTATTATATAACTACATAGATAACATTACATAGAGAACTTCTAAATCAACTTAAATGCGGTAAACAAAATTTTCACAAAACAATACGTTCATTATAGACTACAACATTGATAGTTCATATAAATTGTAATTTTGTATGTGTTAGTAAACTTTGTATTCGACTGTACATAATTAAAATTATTATTAACAATTTAACATTCCAACGGTCGTTGTAACTTATCACACGTCACTGGAACATTAATTAATTAAATATTTAAATCGCGCTGAAGCTTTTAGTCACTCGACTACCGACTCCTTTTTGTAACCAAATACTTTTACTGACGGATAGGCCGAGAGAAACAGTATAGAGTTACACGGAATCATTTCTTTTTAATATTCAATATTTGATCGATGTTTTTGTTCGGGAAATATTTCGCGTTTTTTTTATCTGTGTCACGTTTTGAGGTGAGTTTTGATTCGCGATTTCGTCTTGACGATGCAAAAATGTTAAATTAGGTTATGTTATTACCTACTTATATTGTAAAAAAATACAATTCTCGTGAGATGGTATTTAAAAATTAAAAATTTTAAATCCACGATGATTGTTTTGAGCTTATTCTATAGGAATTCAAATCAAAATCCAATCAACAGAAACAAGGATTATTCTTGTAAAAACTGGAAGAATTGCAAAAAACCCGTCCTCAGTTTCGCCAATACGTCGCCCGATAACCAAAACACCAAAAAAAACTGGCCAAAATATTTGAGACAAAAAAAAACAAAACGCAATCGTTACCACGTGTTGTCATAGATCATAAACCGGGCGTTCCCGCGTCACGATGACAGTTGACAGGTGTCAGATCGGGATGCCCGCGCGCACCTCATTACCCCAAGACGTGGTTATAGATCTAGCAATGATAGTGTTAGGCCAATATAGGTGGTCCTCTGAACAGGGACAAAAGGCTTGTCTATTAGATCCTGTCCGCCGCATTATCGATAGGCCTGTTTATTAAATCGAACGTAAAATTAACAAGGGCCGTGTTGAATATTTTAATGATGTGTGAAATTTTATTAGTTACCTTCGTGACTGATTCAGCAAGACGTCTAAAGGACACGTTGTTGGTATTGCCTTAGGTAAATTAATAAAAAATAAGATTTTTTTTTGTAGAATAACAACAACTATTATTCAATCACTACTTCAGTATGGCATATGGCTCAGATCAATAATTATGTGTGTATATCTTTATGGCATGTTATTTTGTTTAATATATGACAAACAATTTAAATATAATAATTCCACTAGTTTTTCTTCTTACGGTAACAAACCTTAAAAAATTGTAAATGATGTTTCAATATTTTCTTATTCATTTTGTTCCTATAGATAAGATAAGTTCCTATAGATTCTTTGCCTGATTAGTTTTTTTCTTAAGGCTGCTTAATTAACCTGTTATGTAGTTATATTTACATGGTATATAATGTATGAGTACTTTTATATACCTACAAGATATGTCTAAACACTACCAGGAAGCGTATTACTTTTAAGAACCATTAAAATATTAATGTTTATATGATTCGAAAGAACTGAAATCTATTAACTTTAAACACAAACAGCCTACACAGTAGGTAAATCAGAGTTCTCGACGCTCACATAAAGAAACTCCCCCAATTAACAAAACGGTTTTTCAAAGCGAAACGCATTTCAGCATTGTGTCGGAATCCATCAGTCGAGGGGTCTGAGCGACCCCAGGCGGCAAACTACGGTATTATCTATAAACATTTTAGCTTAACCCGCGGAGACCCTTGGTTCCCGTGAGCTGGGGGTAACTATTCCCCCAGGAGGCACAGATTGGATAGATGGTGGTTTTCAGGGTTATGCCTATTAAATTGCAACGCGATTAGAGAATGCGATAGTGACTTTGAATTTGTAGTTATTATAACTGTTAGCGATGTCCCGTTGAGTTTTTTATCTGGTTGCCTGTGGCGTTAAGATTATCTGATATGGTGGAATACTCAATTTATTTATAATTAGTACAAGTAGTTATTATTATGAGTTTTATAATTTGTCGTTTAGAGGGTGTAGTACTAGACTAAAAGGTCTCTTAAGTTGTCTGTAATAATTGGAATTCAGATTATTATTAAATTGAACATCTATCTCATGATAATGAGAGGGTAATAAGCCTTTTCATCAGTATAATTATTTATGGCTATTTGACTAGTAATATGATGATTTATGAATAATGTCTTGACAAAATTGATTAATAAGATTGGGTGGATTTACCAAGAAAAATTGAAGAGGCAGTTGTTTCATACAGATAAAATGATATTACCTACTCTTTTCACGAATTGACAACTTTGAAATGGCTTCAATTTCTGTTCTCCTACTGCGCTTCTAGATGTTATTACTATACATTTCTATTTAAAATTAAAGTACCTGGTTTTGGGTACTAGTCGCAATTTCTATATAAATACACGATCAGATTTATTTCAATATATAGGCAAGTACCTATGTTTGTCATATTTGGGCGCATGGCACAAAACAGCCCGTCAAAACGTCTTAAAGTGATCTAATTACTGTGCGTGTCTGAAGCCTTCGAACTGCCGCCCGGTAGCGTTTCGGCGGTGTCCGGTGTCGCTCCGACCCCATTACGTTAACTGTTAACATTTTTGATAGTATGGGGTCGTATTGACCTGAGGTTTTAACATTGTGGTATCTAATATGGTAGGAATACATATAGCATGCTTTTTGGTGTAGGGGAATCAGTTGTTTGGACTTGGCCTCTTCTCGTCGTTCTTACATTAAGCTTCGTGTATGTCGTACTTCTTCATATATAAATACTAGCTGTTGCCCGCGACTCCGTCCGCGTTTACTTTCATAAAAATTTATTCCCTGGAAACTGGATAAAAAGTATCCTATGTCCATTTTCCTTGTCCTAAACTACACCCCCACCAATTTTCAGCCAAATCAGTTGAGCCGTTATCGAGTTATAAATGGTGTAACTAACACGACTTTCTTTTATATATATAGATTACAATAGTCGTTGTTTATATTTACAATTGTATGTTATTTTTAAAAGAGCGACTATCAGAGTTTCTTGCCGGTTCTTCTCTGTAGAAGCTGCCGAACCGGTGGTAGGTAAATGTTTTGTAATACCGTGACGATTCAAAAGTGTTACTAAATGTAGCCTTCTGACGACGAAAATCTATGTATAGGGTTTTTGCTAGTAAGGTTAAGATAATGGTATAGAAAAGGTTTTTTTCCGTCAGTAGACATGTATTTCTTATCTACTTATAAATGGAAAACAGTAGTAGTTTTTTTGACTAATGCCGGAATACTGAAACGCAACTTAAATTTAAGTACAACTTAAACAGGTCCGATCTGACAGTTCGCCATACAATTCAGTCAAAATTACGAGTCTTAAGGTGTGCTTAAATTTAATTTGCGTATGAGTATTTGGCTGTCAGTAACTTAGGTATACTATCACTAAACTTTTACATAATTGATAAGGAAATCTCTAGACGTAAAGAGGTTGAAGAAATAGTTTATATAAGTTAAAACCGTCGGGACGATATTAAAAAAACGATTTAGAACAGAACTTTTTAGGTGATTTTTTAAGATTTCATGATCAATTACGTATATGAGTATATATTATATATCGAACCTTACACCATACTTCAAATGGCCCGCCATTTTCATAAATATTCCTAGAGTCTGGACCATCAATTCCTATGCCATAAGCAGTTGACGTTGATCCGAATGAGAGGGGAAACAAGCCGACGGTTACTTACGGGGTATTACACGGGTGTGAGCGGGACGACAGATGTTCTGTTCACTCACGCGTGAAACGTGGCATTATAGTGCGGAACGCGGGAAGAGAAATGACGTATGTTTTCACTTCAACGAGTTTAATGTCCGTGTTTTAATTCCAGGTTTGACGGCAAAAAGTGGTGAAATTTGCTTAAGTGTTCAATGCAATTGTATGCAGTTGTATTTATGTAAATAATTCATTTAAAATTGACTAAACAAAAACTAGAATAGTGAGAAATGTAGGTGATGCCAAAGCCTTTATACAGATATTTAATGCTTATTGTCATTTTTATTTTTATTTACATATCAATATGTTAACAACAACGAACCAGTTTTACAATGCATACCTATTTTAATTCATCCGACCAAATGAATTTGACAAAACAATAATTTCAAGCACAATCGATTCGTGACGTCAATTTTGACTTCCTACTCCAATAATATTTTAATATCATAGTCCTATATGTAACATACCTTGAACGATAAACCATAACATTCACCGCAACATACATTACTCGTCAGCTATAGTAAATCAGACGGCCGACATACGTCACTCTTCCGCCACGCAGCAATCGATTGTCCGTTATTTTTGTTAGCTCTCAGTCGGTAAGAAATATCCCGCCCATTCGACCGTTATGACTACGAGGCCCAACTGACAATAAATACCTATCTCTTTCTGACGTATGTGTGAATGCATCTATTTGTATATCGGCAGAGATATAATAAAAATAGCCCCTCGTCTTCGAGGGTTGCTTTTAGGTAGGCGCGTATAAAATTGCTTTGTAGAGGTGTGGTTAACTTATACGCGTTATCTTTATTGATTCGATTTGCATATATAGTAGGTTCATTATTATTAAAGATGATTTGTAAATATGTATTTGTGAGTGATATGACTACGAATACAATATAATGTTCTTAAAAATGAATTTAATACTTATATATGAAACCTACTTTTTAACCAACTACGGCGAAACAATAAAGATAAGTAATGATTTTGGTTTATTTAATTAAATATGGATAACCGGAGTGACTAAGCTATCGAAACGGTTTTAACGAATGACAAGTCAATAGATTCGTAAAAATAGTCTTATTGACGACTTAATATATTTTTGTCTCATAAAAATGAATTGAAATGTTTCGCGCGAATTATTTATGTCTTATTTAATTATTATATCTTAAACCTTGTAACCTTATATCCTTTATATCACTATATGCAACTATAATGATAATGCACTAAAGGCAATGATATTATATTATAATAGATTTGTTTTACCCATACAAATCAACCGAAAATAGTGTTCCGCAGAGAAGGGGCAGCACACATACCTACATACATACATACAAGACAAGACGAAAGAAAAGAGATAAATGATAAAACCAACAAGAAAAAAGAGATAGTTTTGTCAGTTTCGCGTGAATGAATAATTAGAATGTTTTTGCGTCTTCAAAATTATGAGCTTAAAACATATTTATTTAATATAATATCATTGGCTAAAGGTATTTAATTAAATAACTTTAATTACCTTTTGTCCGATTAAATTACGAAAGTGGAATAAGAATAAATTTTATATTTTTGATACACTCGTTTAGTAGTGAAATACCGTTAGTGCCGAAGTTGATTTCAAAGCCGAAACAGATCAACCCAAATCTTTATGTAAGCTTTAACCAAAAGATTGTTGGTTGTAACAGTTTATACTTAGTCCTAAGATATGGCGTACTCTAGGACAATATAAGATATTTAAAATGGCAACCATAAAAGGTATGGTACCTCCATACGATCAATAAACTCCCAACTACCTTAAAAATAAACTATCCTTAAACTATCGTCAATAGAAAGCCTTTAGAAGTTCTCTCTTAATATAAAAGCTGTAAGTACCCATTATTATTGGCTTATTAATAAAAATCATTTTAGTCATTTTATTTTAAAGTATAATATTATATCATCTTTACTTTACTTGGTCCAGACACAAAACAAAACGTCACAATATCGACTTTCTTGACATACCTACTACTAGATAATAATATAGTCTAACCACATACCTATATGTAATTATAACAACCAACAAATCCAAACTCAACCAAACATTTATAATAACAATTACCGAAGTTCAATAGCGCCGCGATTCCCGGTATACACACGTGCACTCGTACATACATACATACACGTAGGCTTTATATTTTTTGCTCGGCAGATGTCCCGTCCAGTTCGATTACCCGCCGTGTCACGCATACGACTTTATCCAACGCAATAATTCGTTCGGATCAAAATGCTTTATTTTATAATTAAAAACGATGTCCCATTTTTGACGGGTTTTGTGACGAGATAATTTGCGAAAGGATGCGTTTAATAAAGGTTAATGTTTTATTTGTAGTGTTTTAAAAGGGAATTAATTATTTAATATGTATATTCCTGCCTGTGTTCTAACTCTTTAGAAGTTGTTTAGCCGATATTATTAATGAAATCTTATCTTTTTTTTATTAAGTCTATGTGGTAAACACGAATTATAATTTAATTTGTACCTAATAAGTTCGACAACTACTGAACTGATAACGATGTTTTCATCGATTAAGATGTAACTTAACAGTTTTCATTTCTTACAAAAATAATAATTACCCTAATCAAAACGTCTCGCATCTAGTCTGATATGAAAAAAAATCGTTAATTCTCCGCAGACAAGCTGGCGGTACAAACTAGTATCAAAAAAAAAAAACAGTTACAATATTTACTGACGACACAACATCAATAAGTTAATAGATTTTTTCTCGAACCATTGTGCTCTAGCAAAGAAAAACCCTCACTATTAACTTTGCAATTTATTTGTCAAATAAAACGGCTGTCATCTGAAATTTATGAACTCTACACGTCTATTTGTATAGCCGGCAAAATCTGCGGAATCATAAGGCCGCGTACCGAACGGTCAGTTGTAAAGGTAGGGTACAATAGGCCCCGCGTCGAAACACCAAACATGTGCTCGAAACCAGAAATTTTTGTCGCAAAATTGGATTATACTTATTGTTGGGAATCTGACCGGCTTATTTGAAGGGCGTCACAATGCCTGCGCATAGATTTAATTAAAATCATCGTGTTTTGACACACAGTTGGCTCTTATTATCGACATGTCAAGGTGAGTAGGTACTTATCTCAAGATGCGCCAAATATTAAATTGAAAACGTTGAAGGTATGTGGGAACATTTCTATGAATGGTTGCGTATAGCATTTGACTGGCTACGTAACTTTTAAATATAAAAAATCCTACTTTAGTTAGTATATATGCAATGCTGTCTGTCTCATTTTTCAATTCGATGTAAATTAACTAGATTCTTTGTTTCAGATGAAAGAAAATTAAGGGTTCTGAATGTTAAAAAAAAAGTTTAAAGTATTCACTGCGAAGGAAGTTAAGGGCTAAAGTTAGTAAAATATATTATGAAATATCAATATTGTTTTGACATAATTTTATGGCAATATGGCACAATTATCTGTTGTCATCACTAAAGAAAATAATGGTTTTCCGCCTCAGGTATGTAGATTAGATTAATCTGAGTAAAATGGTCTCAATTACTCCTATAAAAATTTACGGCTGAACATCGTGTTCTATGTGTACTGTAACAGTTTAAGGATACTTACACTAGGAATATTGTCGTTATTGCAAACGTTTTCACTAAGAAGACGATCTCGGATCTCCCACGCGAAGATTGAAGGGCACTCCCGTTTGTAGTCAGCTATTTTCTGCACCACCGGGGTCGTTGCGACCCGTGGCTTGGACCCGCCGATAGCGCGGGGCTTAATCGACCCCGTCTCGTAATACCTGTTTAAAACAACAGTATGAACTTAGCTTTGGAACGCATGGACCGATTATAAGGCCGACGGTTGTTTGTTAAACTGATCGGCTGTTACACAGAAATCGATCCATACGTTCCCAGTTAGTTGATTAGTTAATAAGAAATGGTTGTCAACCTTTCAGCGGCCGGTGGCTTAGCGCCCGCGCGGGGTTCGATCGACCCCATCTCGATATACCTGATTATACAAAATTATACCTATTTATATGAATATATTACACAAAACTAAGACTACCCTGACTAAGAGAATTCCTACTTTTATTACGTACAACAATTAACATACTTAACATACCCACTACTAACACGACCTTAAATATTCTTTCATTATTTACTAAACGAAAAATCCATGCTGTACTTACATTAGTTACCTACCCTTAGATTAGATCTTTAGCACATAAGGCTATCAAAATCTGCAGTTACAAGTACTTAAAACCCCCTTAAATATAATTGAGATCGTATGCAACAAAATAAACTCGACAGCTTCCTACCCACTCGTACAGCATTAGCGCACAATTACCGACGTAATCTCAAAACTATCCCCTTGGAGTGCCTATAGAAATATCCACCAACTTAAACTAACCAACGTCAAGCGAATTTCGACTTTAACTCGTAGATTTAAGGTTTATAGGAATGAATAAATATGTTGGTATCGGATGTACTCGAACCATTGTTGCGATCGACATGTGTCGATATTTAGGACGAAGATACAATTGTCGATAAATATTGTCGGTTTAAGCTGCGATATGATTATTGAATGTGCGCTGAGGGGATCCGTTGTAGAGGTTTTTACCGGGTTTTGGTTTGAGCAATTTAAACGTAGGTATAATTTTGACATAATTCCAATTTTAAATAATAATCATTAACTATATAAGCTGTAGATATAGACTGCATGTCTATGATTGAATTGAAGTTTTGTCATACGAAAAATTCAACATAATTACGCCTATATTTATCTAAAAATGCTAGGAAGAAACCACTTCTTAGAGATAATTTAGGTCGTCTTAAAATTATTTATACACTATCTACTTTTATTCTAATCTTTAATTTGTCTTTAATCGTTGATAAATAATTTTTTTTTTATTAATTCGCAAAACATAAAAGACACGTGTTTACTTAAAGAACACAAAAAATGTTATTTCAACGATTCGTACAACCGTTACAGCTGTCATCGGCGACCCTCAAACAAATACTATCGTATAAAAATCATAGTGTCATCTGTCGATACTTGTTTATTTGGGCATTGTGATGACTATTACCAGGTTATTACGCTCAAGAGTGCTACGAAGCTTGCCTGTAGCGATTTATAATCGTTTTTCCTTCGGGCGCTTTCAGAATAGGGTCGCGGTGCGATTTGTAAATACACGCTAAGATTGGGGTCAGTGACCTTGCCGCTTTTATCTAAGGTACTGTGAAAATCGTTTCTATTAACATTGGGATGAATTTGACTATACACTTTGAAAATAAAATTGTTATAAATTGTTATTGGGATAGAATTTAATCATTTAATTTTAATTTATATGTCACTGAGTGTCTAATTTATATTTTATTGATTTTACTTTAATTAAAATTTTTATACTAGTTACATTATTAATACTGCCTTTTTACATTTGAATGTATTAAAATGCTATCAAAAGTCAAAATAAAACAACTGCCTACGGACTTTATAGTAAGTACCTGCCTTCACTTAAAAATATATTTGCAATAATGATTTGCCTATTAAATTGGTATATAAAACTAAACGAATTGGTGGGGTCAGTTCGGAGGGTTGAGGGTTCCCTCCAGATTGCGTTTCAAGTGGTCACAATCTATTTAGCTGCTGTTTGTCGCAAATTGTTTGATAATTAGTTTTGCAAGGATTTCTAGGAACGCTTATCTATGAATGCATCATGAACAGTCAATGGTTAGTTTCTATTCGATATCAAAGATTCTAATTTTAAGTACTTCAAAATGAAAACTTTACCTGCAGTACTGTCGTATATCTTTGTTTTGTTATTAACTATCATTATTGTAACTAAACACAATTGAAGGAGTTGTGTGAAATGTAGGAAAGGCATATTTTTAAAAGGAAAAGCTTCCAATATTGGATTACGAATTATATAAACTATTTCGCAAATTAGAGCTAAGATAATTGACGACTTGTCCAAAATTTCTGATACATAAGACACTAGGAATAAGATCAAATTTAACTTCTTATATTTGACCAAGAATAACAGTAACTACATCTGCGTAAGCTAATTTTAATTACCGTGTAAATTTGTAGTAACAATAAACCATTGAAAGTCAATGTAAATTCCTGCCATGTGGAAGTGTGTAGATAAAAATTCCCAAACAAAACCTGGAATCGCGATCTTGAGCTTAGCAGGAGGGCTGGTTAATTAGGAATCCCGCCGGTTGCCCTTTACAAGTCCTAAGGAACCCTTGTGCTAAGAATAAAGGGTGTGGGAATCGCCCTTACGGCCGAAACTAGATTAATTTAGAATTACATCGATGTTTCGGTAATCGATTCGATCGGTAATCGGAGTTGTAATTTCGTCCCTAAATTGGTTTGCCGATGTATCGAGTTTTATAGTTCGTGAAGGCCTATCTAGCACTCTAATTATGGGATGTTTCAATTATATTTTGGAAATTATTTGGTAGGATATTTGTCATTAAATAGAAGGAGAGAGAATTATTGACAATACAAAGTAGAACCTTAAATAGATGTTACTCTTTAAGGAGTGGTACTATTTTTTTATAATTTTTAAGAAACTTCAGCAGCGTTCTACGTTGCGATTTTTAAAAAGCAATGTACCTACTTTAATAATTAATAAATTTTAGGGCATTGAAAATAATGTTTCCTTGAAGATAATACTCATCTAGTCTAGCAGAGCTTTAAAAGCGTTTTTCAATGTAGCTTTAAACGATCATATTTCTGTTATTTTTTTAGGAATATTGCTAATAAAAAAACAATTTCTTTAACTTAGCTGAGCGCCGAAAAGAAGCCGTCAGACCAACGTAAGATTGTATACACTTAACAAGATTACCATATAATGGGATATACAAACTTAATTGGATATAGCTAAGACTGTTTACAAAAAACTCTGACTTAAATCTGCCGATATCGTAAAGGCCAAAGGGCGCAAACAAAAAGTCACTTTCGTTGTAGGTACAAGATCTCAAAGCGGCGTCAAGCGGTGGACGCCCCAGGGGTGCCAATTACCACAAAATAATGTTTTATTTTCATTTTTATTTAGAGGCGGTCGTGGGACAGCCCTGAAAGGTACACCCCGTATTAAAATTTCTAGCTCTTTGATTGACGTCTTTACATTATTTTATTGTTCCCAATTGACTTTTGGCGTTTTGTTCACATCAATTTTTATTATGATTATTGAATAGTTAACACGACAGGCCTGTTTATTACAGCACTGTTAAGAATTTAATTTTAAATGATTATATATTTATAGAATATTTTAACATGTAAAATTCTTCTAATTTACAACGATGTAATACAACCTCAAAAAAATTTAGGCTCCAAAAACCTTTTAACATTTGACAAAATCGAAAGCCTTGAATTATTGGGAATTTTTATAAAATATCGATATGCTTTTGTTTACGCCTTGGTATAGGATTAAGCACAATATCGGAGCCGAGGGGATCCTTAGCGACAGGCGATAAAATCGCAATCAACAATTCCCCAACAGAATTAGTCACCCCAGCACCCATTCTCGTAACACACGTCCTTTCAACGAAAAACAATGCTCTATGGGAATGTAAACTACTTTTATTGATTAAGACTTAAAATCTTGAGCATTGTTCCTCCTTTGTAGCAGTCCACAGCGGGCGATATGGGAATTCTGTCAATTTGCCAACGTGTGTCCCCAAGAATTTGACCTCATCTTAGACAATCGATCCGGCGTCTTTGTTCCGCGACAATGGGTTTTGTGTTAATTCATTTAAACGGACTGCTCTCTGATTGTTGGGCGCCTATTTTGTAATGCTATTATTAGTGGATTAGTTTAAGTATTGTGACAATAAGGAATTGGAGTTGATTCACTTAATTCGATATTAGAAATGAATTATAGAGCTTTTTCAACAGTTATTCTGTGGATGCTAGATTTCTTTGGTTACTTTGGGCATTACATATTGAGTATGGGTACATTTGGTTAAAAAGAACTCCGTCATAGTTTTTCATATGAGTAATATATACTTTAGTTGAATAATTCTGCCACGTGGAGTCGGGCAGTAGTCCGCCTCCTACAAACGCCGAGCTGGTGGAGAGGCGCTGGTATAGCCGTAGCAGTGTCGGAGCCTCACCTGCCGAGTATCTTGGACACGCAGCCGCTGGAGACCTGCAGGATGCGGCGGATGTAGCACGGCCGCGCC
>DWAJ01000669.1:0-29409 GCA_018238005.1 Eurema mandarina
GCGAGCGTTGATTGGTTGTCCCAGTCGTGTTGTCTTTCTCGCACCAATACGTCAATTACGAGCGCGATTCTACCGATGCGCAGCTATTCTCGTCAATCGCTAAACATAAATGACGCGTACTATACAAATGGTTTTGAAACATGGCGGCTAATGTTTGACGTCAAAATAATCTCATCGTCATTCTAATATTTGTATAAAGTTTTAGTTTTTATTTATGCAATAATGAATTTTGGTCCCTAGGTATAATTTATCTGAAGGCGTAACTGACATTACGCGGCCATAATTTTTAAAGCATCTTTCAAAAAAAAATTCCCACCAAATGTTGAGAATTTAATATTGCAATTACTAGTTGACGGTAGTACGAGTACATTGTAGGTACCATCAGCGGTAATTACTTTTAATAAATGATGATTAATATAGCAAATATAACAAAATAGTTACTTCAGAAAAATAAACTAGTGAATTCCATGGATTAAAAAATCATCTGCATCTTTGGGCTAAGCGTTTTATCGAGTGTGTTGCTATCCTATGTGCATGCTTTTTAACATTGCCGTACTCTTTTTAAACAAATTTATATTAATTATATTTTATTAACCCCCGACGGGGTGTGTGTGTATCAGTGTAGGTATAGTCTGTCTGAGGCAACGTAGCTGCCAAACGTATGATCCGATTTTAATGCGTTTTTTTTTGTTTGAAAGGTATACCCGAGAGCGTTCTTAGCTATGTTTGGTGGAAATCGGTTCAGGTCTTCAAGTTCATCAGGTCGTTTGCTACCTTAGGTAAGGTTCAGTTTGCTCAAGGCTCAGTTTGCTTGCGTTTTGTCGGGGGTTTATGTATTTCTAATACTGTCTTGTTTATAATGTAATCTGTGTGACGTCCGCTATGAACAGTTGCGAAGCTAAGTTCCTAGCGAAAGCGTTAAATAAGTTAATATTAAAGCATGACCAAGCAATAACTGCACAACTTAAATGTTAAAGATATTAAGTTTCACGCACTAGTACCTACTTCGCTTAGAATTCTATAAGGAAACAATAATATTATCCTTGAATAAAAGGTAACAAAAATAGACTATTTTTTTCAATTACAGTCAGAACAATGTCTATTTATTTATTATTTCAAATAGCACAAAGCCAGGTGGGTGGACCAGCGGAAACGAATTAAAGATATCTGACAGATGTTTATTTTGTTCAGCGCGTTCAAATGTTTTGTATAATATCTCCGTGGTATATTATTATAGTATTTGTTTTTTAATGCTATGATGATTCATCATTCAAGTGTAGTATATGTAGCGTAGTTGAATAAAGAGGTTGGACTTTGACTTCTTTTGCTTTAAATAGGTCTTAACGGATTAGTTGTATTTATAGACAGTGTTAGACTCAGGCTAACTTTAAAGATTCGATATTTTTAACCGACTTCAAAAAAAGGAGGAGGTTCTCAATTCGACCCGCATTTTTTTGTTTGTTACGCGATAACTCCACCAATTATGAACCGATTTGAGCAAATCTTTTTTCGGCGTATAGGTAATACCTCAAGGGTGGTCCCATTTAAATTTAATAACAAAAAAAACAACCCCCAAGGGTAGAAATTGGGGATGAACTTTTTTATACGCAATATCTCCGCCGGTTATGAACCAATTTGAGCGATTATTTTTTTGTTGAATAGGTCTTATCATGAAGTCGGTTTTATTTTTTTAAGTGAAATATTTGGTTTATATTTAGCCGAATTTCAAATAAAAAGGATAAGTCTATAATCAGGATTTACTTTATATTAAAAAGACAAAACTATAATTAAATAGAGTATTAATTAAAATATCCTATTATTTTTTTAACCATAGGCTTTTGTACTAACACCCTAACCACTCAGAACTTCTTCATGGACAACCATCAAGACATAATATGTATTATTAAGTAAATAGACTTGGCTATTTGGTTTATGAGAATATAATCATACAACGGAATTCTCGGAATGTTATTGGTTCCATCAAAATTCTATTAAACTGAATTCTCAGCTAATATCATTAAAATAATTTATAGTTTACCTTAAATATACAGTTTCAAGGAAAACATTATTATTGTATACTCCTTGTATTCACTAAGAATATTTTTTGGATAAAGTCGTAATCAATAATATGTAAAAAACGAAATAAAAATATATTAAATATATAATACTATTTTTAAATTTCTAATAGTTCAGAACTATATCGACTTTTTACTTTGGTATTGCCAAAGCAAGGAGAAAATGAATGTTAAGTTGTTTAATTCAGACTATAACATTTTAGGACCTCCAAAATTATTGTTTTTGGCTAAATCTGTTATTTTCAAAAAATCGAAAACAACTAAAAGTACACGCGAAGAAAATTACAGTACTTATATTTGTAGTAAAATATCTTTATGACTTTTAGTTATTGGAAAAGAAGTCTTATCTTAAGTGAATAAAGTAGATAATTTTTACGACACAATAAACAGGATTACCATAAGCTTTTAAAATTGAACCTGCCTTTCATAAAATTATTAACCATTGTTCAGTTTATTGTGCTAAGAATATTTTATTTGTTCAAAGTTTTAAATAACAAGAAGCGATATTATACGAACTGAGAAATTTTATTAAAACTATGTTCTTTATAGGAACAATTTGTTTTGAAAGACTATCATTTTTAAATGTTGATGCATTACGATACTGTAATGTCTGAAATGTAAAATATTATGGAGGGCTTTTACATCCGTATGTAAAAGTTATATACTCCATACTCCATACTAATATTATAAATGCGAAAGTAACTCTATCTGTCTGTCTTTCCATCACGCTAAAACTACTGAACTGATTAGAACAAAATTTGGTATACAGATGGTTTAGAGCCTGAGGAAGAACATAGGGGGGAAGGAAGTGGTCAAAGTTTATAATATCCACGCGGACGGAGTCGCGGGCAGCAGCTAGTATAATATAAATATATTGTATTATGTATTATATTATTTTAGTATACGTTTGATAGGGGCAAAAAATCAATGAATTTCCTTTTAAAATACAAGATAATCAACAACGTGTATTCGTGTACTTTATTTGTTTATTATCTTTATAATTGTACCGTAGTAAGAATATAAAGCGAAACATCAGTTTACCGTATATATCTACGTATAGAACATAATGTGGATAACAACAGAATGAATATGTGAAAACGAAATTAAGATATTTTGCGTAGATTTTGTCTTAAAAAGGCAATTTTTTATTATCACTAACAAGTTGCATACTATATTAAAGTTACTATGATATTTATAAAAAAGGGAAAGATATTCAAACACTTACTTTCATATAAATAAACACTAAAAACACTAAGTGCTTCTAATTACGTAATGAGCGACACGGCCGAAATTGCTGCGTAAGATTTATTGATCGTTAAAATGAACCGTTTTCTTTCACTAAACTACAAGTCATTGGAATTATAATTAGCAAGGAAATAAAAGTCGCCATGAATTGTTTTTTTTTTGAACAAAAAAGGGATACACTTTTATAGTAAAGATTGAAATTTTTTTTAATTAAGTTGAAAGAGAATCTGTCAAATTCAAGGTCATTACGCGGTATTCGGCTGTTTTCCTTCGTAATATCTTAAGTTACTAAAATAATATAAACAATTTGGCTTACCTACTTATGTAACACTACTCTTTAAGTAGAAATATATTAGCTTCATGTACATTATAACATTTTAGTCACATTTAAATTAAAGAGTTTTAAACAAAATATTGCTTGTTTTTCTTTCTTCCATCTTTTATTGCGCGTTGGCATGATAACGTTCTATTTTTAAATTTCAGACTTTTTTTGTTAGCTGTCAAATGTTTACAATACATTGTTTAACTGGCCAGTACCTCTTGTACGTCTTGTCTTGTAAAAAGAAAAAGCACAGATTAAAAATATCAAGTCTGCTAAGAATGTAGATTTAGCGGGATTTTAAATATTTTATTTATAAATGGAATTCAAATTCAAGTTTAATTTTTTAATAACGTTGTCTTTTGAAATCACATCAACCATTAAATTGAAATCTTGATTTTTTATGACATTTTTAAAAAAGTATTAACGCGATTTTTATTTATAAATAAAAAAGCTTAATATAAATTTATGAGACACTTTGTGATGTTGAAATCTTTTAAGTGTTTTATTATAATTTTTAACAGAAATATATGTTATGGTTATGAATGTATAATCATGTCAAAAGGACATAAGTGCCATTCGCTTAGCATAAAAGATAATTTTATACAAATTTTGCAATCTACGCAAAAGTTATTTAGAGGCTGAATATTAAATTCCAAAGGCTTAACATAAATTAATGGATGATTTTGAATGTTTAAGGTTAAAGAGATAGGGAAATAGAATATTATTTTTGTAGCTAGTAAACGACACGTCTCATTTTAAAATAGGCTTCGTTTTGGAGTATTGATTAAGCGAACAAAATGCCTGAATAATAAATGTTAGTATAGCGTTATTTCCCGACTTTTGATCGTATTATTAAGTAAGACATACACCAATTCCAATACTATGATTATTTTTCACTAAACTTACTTTAAAATTAATAAAAAATAATAATTATGTAAAGATAATTTTTTTGACAGTCGCTGTAGTTTTCCTTATGAAAATAAATAAATGAAACATGAAGCCAATTTGCGAAACGAGCAGCAAATTGACTTCATGTTTCATTTGTTTTAATATTAATATGTTTAATACATTCATTAAAACGTAAGATATTTTTTACGATAAATACTAGCCGGCTAGACTTATTAAAAAGAAAAAAATATATAGGTATAATACGCGTAGTTTTCATAATTCCTTTATAAAAAAGTATCCTATGTGTTAACCTTAACCTCTTTAGATATTCAAAATAACTATTTTTAAACAACACATTATAAAGTTTTCGGAATATCAAACTCGTAGCTTTGTTGTTGCAAACTTATTTGTCGCAAATGACATATTATCTACTTCACCAACAAAGCTGTCACGTAATCACAATCGTGTTTGTTTAGACTCGTAGGAATTTTCGGCAAAATAGCAAGCAAGGGGATGAGATGTCTTGACCCGTTTTCCCAAACGTAATTGGCCAGGTGTTCCTTAAGGCACTATTCTCGGTCCACTAAATTTTGCAACGGCTTTTTTGTTCCTTCTTTTAGTCTATTTGATATAAGCAAACGAAGACGGCCATGTTTGTTTTAAACATATACATAGGTACAAGAAAAAGTTAAATAGAAGTTAAAAATATTTGATTTTAAATTATTTGACTCAAGTGACATGTTGACTTTTTTTATTTTATTAAAAAAAACGTATTCCTTTTAATGGTTACGTATCAGTTAAACAAGATAAAAAAAATTCAAGAGCGGTAATTTCAAAATCTGTACGTTCGTCCGTAAAACATCCGATTCAAAATTTCGGCGAGTATTTAAAAGGATGTCCTCAGAGAGTATATTTTTACAATTTAAATGACCTCGGAGACATACTCGTATAATGTGAAGTTTAACTTTTAACGAAACTTTATTAAAGGGTTCTGGGCTATTTTCGTGGATAATTAGCTCGCAGACGAAAAACTCTAACGACCTGATGTTTGATGATAAAACGTTAAAAATAGCTGCGGTAAGAAACTTAAACACGACGCATTATATAAAGAATAGTGTATCCCAAATACTGACAGCAACAAGAGACATAAGATTCTAAAACGATTAATTATAGAAAATATTTATTTTAAAAGTTTATATGATAATGTTTAGTTTAAAGGAAAAATACCTATAAAACGTAGAAAGTAAAATCTTTGGATATAAAAAAATGCAGATGTTGCAATTGACCCAATAAAACATTAGTTTTGTCTGGCTTTATTATAGATAAGAATCTTTCTACAACATACCTATAACAGTTAAATTGACACCAATGTTCCTAGTAGGAGCCAGGAGGAAGTCCACTCGGCAATGGTACAAGGCCTGGTCATCTCCCCTCAGCTCAGAGACCGTCAGCTTGGTTGGTTGCTGACCGACATCTGCTTTTAGTCGATTGCTTGTGTTGAAGCTGGCGCTGGACCATTCAGTGCCTATACGCGCGTCGAAACTGAAAGTAAAAAGATTATTAAAATAGGATTTG
This sequence comes from Eurema mandarina, assembly GCA_018238005.1. Taxonomy (NCBI): domain Eukaryota; kingdom Metazoa; phylum Arthropoda; class Insecta; order Lepidoptera; family Pieridae; genus Eurema; species Eurema mandarina. Next base: position 6,106 of record DWAJ01000669.1, read on the forward strand.
GCATGATAAAGGTTTATTTTACCCCCCGGTGAATGTCAGAAATCTATCAGTAACTGTATAACTAGACATTGGACTAAACATGGTAAATAGTACCAGAATTTATTTTTACAATAATTTAAAAATTTTGAATTTTTTTTATAATAAATCGCTTTCACTACGACAGGCTATGTTAGCAAAACCTTTCTCATAAATCATCATCAATCATCCATCGATGAAAATCGCATAAAATTCATGTATAGGATTTGATTTTATAGCAGACAATAAAAAACGAATGAGTTAGTACGTAGATAAATATAAAACTATCCTATATAAAAATTATTCTCAAAATCACATAAGAATTTCACTCACCTGTAAATAGGTACATTGTCTTTGTACCAAACCAGAAGCATCAATTCATCATTACTAGTATCAGGTGTGGAATCACAGAACAAGGTAGTGTTCCCACCTTCTAAAGCATCCTGTCTGGATACAGGCCCTGGAAGGATAAAAACTTCGAGTAATTGTAGACATGCATAGAAAACTTGCTGAAAATTGCTTCTGGAATCAGCTTTACTAATAATATTATAAAAGACGATATTATTCTATTTATTATTCTACAAGCAGACATGAGAGGAAACTTTCCTCATATAAGTTTATTAACTTATATTTAAAGCTACTGTTTATAAAACTTTACCACTTGTCATATGCTAAAACAATCCAAGTCTGATATCAAGAAGCTTCATATTATAATGATATATGCTAAGTCTCGAATGAATATTATAAGTGCATAAGGAGCTGTAACTAGTGGTACCACTCCAGCACATGATGGAACAAAGCATAAGGTATTAATTGCTATTTATAGTGGCTCCTAAAAGGAGTCTTAAGACTGTCCTTAGCCCCCCTTTAGTGCATTCTTAAGGCCTTCAAGAATGCTGACGAAAACGTCAGCATTCTCTCCTACCCGTTTATTTGCTGCTCCTGTAGCGATCGCTACTAATGCGCCAAGATCTGCATCGCGCATATAATATTTGTTCGATACTAAGCATATTATATACAACTTCTTTACAAAGAACCATAGGTATGGTTTCATTGGTCGAGAGTCCTTCCTTTGATTCAGAAGAACTTCTTCCACACTCTTACCATCAGTCCCCGGCACGAAGGCAGCTATTGACATGAACGTGGTCATAAGGTGTACGAGCGCCGCACAGACGCGCATCCTATGGGCCATCCATCTCCAAATTCCTTCATAGGCTTACAATGTAACCCATTCCTTAGTTGTAGAAATGAGCTACATCATTCAAGTCTTCAGGACATCTGAAAAGAAGATGATTTTGATGAGTCACTTTTATATTCTGTTTTTGAAGAAGGCTCTGCGAAGGTGCCTGTAGGCTGTGGGCAATGCGATTAAATGGTACATAGTAGTGTTTTAAGCGGTAGAAATTTAACCATGGTGCTTTCAGCTAGGATATCCATATCCTTATAGGATTTTTCCTCTTAAAATAACTCATTTTTAAACACTAAGAAATATATTTGTATATAAGCATATATAGCTTTGTTTATAACCTTGAGATCTCAAAGAAACATCGTGATAACAATCACGACAACATATAATATTGCGTTATCTCTTTCGATCAGATGATAGCATTTTACAAGTCGAATATTTTGAAAGCGCAAATCATGGTATACAAGTATTGTTGTTACTCAACCAATGACGAGTATAGTCTTAATTCTTAAGTTACTAACATATTTTACAAACGGTGTTCCTTATATTTGTGAAATTAATAATGATATGATAATTTCTTCCTCTTGTCAAGACATTTATAATTTTTTTAGTAAATTTCCAATAATATAAACCTTAGATTTCCAACAGTTTGAATCTGAGGAAATAACTTTATTTCCCATTAATAATACTGTCGAACTCAAAAAATAAAATGTCTCTGATAATCTTAACTGCCAAAATAAAACGTTTAGTTTTGAATAATTAATTTTAAAAAGCTGAGCTGTAATTTGAAGATAATTCAATTAGAATTATATTATAGACTTCCTGTAGCACGTCATACATAGATATTTTGGCAACTAATTATGTATAATAAATCGTAAGCTTCGGTATGATTTAGGACGTTGTGGCCAATCATCAATGTATAACTGGATATTATTTATAAATTGTAGCCTGTGGCTTTGTCCCAATTGTAACTGAATAAGCAGTATATTATAGTATAATCTTTTCAATCACTGTATCTATTAAAATACTCCATTAAAATCTATACATAAGTTTTAAAAATACAGACAGACAGATAGGCGTAAGCGATTTTTTCAACGCTATTTTATGGTACAGAAGTATTACTACAATTATAAAGAACTATGAGCCCTCTCTACCCTGTATTTACAAATGAATAAGCTCTTGTATTGGGAATCCAACCCAGAGACTAATAAAATAACTAAATTATATAATTTTTATTTTTATCTATTTCTTCTTCATCTTTCTAAAGGTCGGTTACGCATCTTAACCTTACCTTAAGTCCATAAACGAAGCTAGCTTCCATGACGACCTTGCTAAATCGTCTATTTTTCTTAAAATAATTACAAATCAGACATGATACTATTTGTAAAAGTCAATTTTGAAACTTTCATACAAAATCTCAAAAGCATTGCAGAAATGACAGTGCCTTATTCGGAAGAAAGCTAACAGTGATTTATAGACCATTCACTCACTTTGTTGGTTAAATGAAGCTTCTTAAAACGTTTTAAACTAAATGCACAATGCATTTATACTGCGCTAGTAACTTCGAATGGAAATAACTTTGAGAAAACTGTCCACGACTGCGGACAATTCTTCAACCAAACTTGCATTTGAAGGTGTGGTCGAATTTTAAAGTCAAAGTCAAAGTCGAAATCAAAGTAAAAGTCTACTATAGTCTAATTTTAGATTAATCAACAAAATTTGTTGAAAATATCGATGTGAGTCACTTTAGTTTTCTATATGAAAGATTGCTTGAATTTTAACCATAAAATAAAACTATTTAATGTTAACAGGAAACGTAAAGGTCATTCTTACATGATTACGTTGTGTTGTGGTTTTTATGATTGACTGTCTGCTGTGTAATAGGATCCGTTATTATATAAATTACTAATGATTCATTCTTATGATATTTGTGTTCTTATAAAAATGGTGGGAACCGGTTTTTCCATAACGCTTCATTAGTTTGAGTTTTTATCTAGAAGTACCAGGGTATGAGATTGTTAGAGGACAACTTCTCTTTTGTATGTCTGTGGCTCGTTTGTATAACTACTCCTCTTTTTTTGCGTTGGCAAAACCTATTATCCATACTAATATTATACAGGCGAAAGTAACTCTGTCTGTCTGTCTATCCATCCATCACGCTTAAACGACTGAACCGATTAGAATCAGATTTGGTACACAGATGGTCTGGAGTCGGGGAAGAACACAGGCTACTTTTTAACTGGAAAAGAGGGTGAAAGGAGGGAAGGGGGGGGCACAAAGTTAACAATGAAAGTGTACTGTTATATTACAACGTCCTTTAAATGAACCTAAGTTACAATACAATATTTAATATAAATTGAATTACCAAAAGGTCGAAGTTTCTTTCGAAACGAAATGTATCAAATTGTATTAGTACACAAGTACACGTCTACAAAGACGAACTTTGTTATTTAATTTATCTTATTACCTGTTTATTGATTATATATATTTTGAGTGTCTTAAAGATTCATTTCTTATTAGCTAGATATATTATGGTTTTATCAATGTTTTGGAAGCAGCAATTTGTTTATTATAAAAAAAATATATTTGCTTATTTGGTGTATCGATATCATGAGGCAAATCTGACATTAAATTCGTAAAAAGCTCGAACGTGTATATATTTTTAATCACAGTAAAGTGAAGCCGCAAATTCTTACCTCAAACAAATTGAAATGAAATTTTTATCGCATCTTTAGTATTAAAAGAAAATTATTACACATATTACACAGTATTTATTTTATACGATAAATTAAGTTATAATGTATCGGATATTTAAGTCGATTTAATAGCTTAAACGCCATAGAAACAATCTATAACATTACAGTTCTATTTAATTTCACTAAGATTTAGTAAAAAATAAAGAATGAAACATTAAAAGCGTTTTATGCAAGTCATACAAATAACAAACAAGATAAGGCCAAAGTAATTTTCGAAAATCATTTTTGACTAAAACACAAGACGGAGTTAAAAACAAAGCCTCTTCGTCGAAAACCACGGTTAAGCAATATGGAAATTAAATCGGTTTATTGACGAGAAAGCAAACATGAATTTCGATAGAATCTTCTCGAACTCCGAAGAGTTGTACAATTTTAGTGTTTTCACAATTTAATGTGAAAGTTTCGATTGATGGTTTTAAGAGATCAGACCCAAGTATCTTAAAAGAACTTAAAGCACTGTTTTTAACTGTGATTCAATAAATGTTTTAAGTAACACTTAAGAACATCATCCTTTTTGGAGTTCTATTTTTATCTATTAAAAATATAGTTTTCGAACTAGAATATGCGTTCTCGTAAAAACTTTAAATATTTTTTACCAAATTAATTTAATATATCTGATAAGATACATATATATTTTTTGTCTATTCGAACTACTGTTATAACTTCTAACCACACCAAAAATACTAAACGGTTTAATGAATATGAAATTTAGGTTACATATAAATTCCAACATCTTGCAAGGTAATTATCGTGTTAAATTATACCTTCTTATCAAAAACGGTAAAAGCGTTTACGAGTATATGTTAATCCTCATACAGCAATTAATCATAGTTTGCCGCTATGTCACACAAGCATTGCTTGAATCAAGATAAGCTATTTTTCAATAAGAAATTCCGAACGCCATTTTGCTTACTTGGTTTCACTTACAGAAATACTAGCCACGCCACGCGGTTTTTCCCGCATTTTTGTAAATATTATACACATAAACCTTCCTCTTCAATCACTCTAACTATTAAAAGCCGCATCAAAATCCGTTGCGTAGTTTTAATATTTAAGCGTACATAGGGATATAAGGACAGAAAAGCGACTGTATTATATTATCTAGTGATTACGATACATAAAATGTGGCCTTTTTAAAAACTATATACATATTATAAGAATTTAAAAGCCACTACTCTCTACTCCGAACACATACGACGTCGTTTTTGACTAGTTTATATGCAGTTTTTGAACTTCAAATAAAAATAAAAACGTATTTGGTTCAACAACAATACGATGAAGTTATGTTCGATTGTTATAACTCGATAAGCGGTATTAAAGTTTTTCGATATCGACGACAATTGCATTTGGAGTAGAGGTTCTGGATTGTACTTTAGTCTCCCTAGAATACAATAGGTACAGCTGGATAAAACCATCCTGATAATCCCTTAAAAAAACCAATTTGGTGGAATTTATCAGAAATATGACAAATAACTAATATAATATTAAGTTATGTTATTTAGACAGAACAAACTAACTTACTATCATAATAAAGTTCTAATTAGAAATAGAACTTAAGTCAGGATCAATTGTTGATATTGCTTGCAAACCGAACTATCGAGACGTCAAAGTTTTCTAATATTCAATACAGTGAAATCATTAAGTTTATTTGTTCTCATTGTTGGCAAAACTTAGAGATATATACTAGCTGGCCCTACGGGTTTACTAGTGCAGATTTCGTTACCCTAGCTTTTCCCGTCTATACCAGGAAATGTTAGTTCAGGTACTACCTGTATCTGTAGATATAATCTATGCTACACCGTCCAATTCAATCAGTTTTTATTTAAATAAATAAACTGAATAAAATATTTTGAATACATAGATTCAAATCACTTTTGAAACCCGATATGATAAGAGCATGAAAAATCGAAATTAAATAAAAGTCTCTCAACGTCGTATGCCTCACTTGATTTAAGTGATATTTTGGATGTACCCTCAATACATAAAATTCGGTAAAAAATGCAATTTCCGATTTGAATTAAATAAACATTTTATTTATGTCAAGTTCATGTTTCAAACACAATTAAATATTTAAATTTGACCGTTTCTAAAGAGTATACTAAACACATAATCAAGGCCAAGAATAGGTTTCGCAATCGGCAAACATGTATTCGGTAGTGCTGCATGCCAACTTATCCCCCAGGATCGGAAGCATAGGACCAGGACAAATCCGGGGAATCTCGAACGGATGGTAGCCCTACCTTTCGGTCCAGTCATTTTTTTATGTGGAAGTTCTGGTCATCATAAAAAGAAAGGTATGTTTTTGTCAAATTTTCGCTAGGTCCCTAGGAGCAGACAAATTGGACATCTTAAAACTATTTTAATAACCCTATACATACGTTTATTCTCTGCGGAACTGATATCTTCCAAACTTCATGAACTTCATGTAAGTCAATTGTTCAAAACTAGCACTATTAAGACGTTACATTTCAGTTTGCAATATTCAATTACTTGAAAACATTGAATCTAGATAGCTGTTAGTGTAGAAGTCTCATATAATATATGTTATTAGTTTAGAACGATTTTGTGATGAATACAGTCATTACCGTAAATTAGGTATCGTAATGTTTCTAAATTGTCACACATTCTTGGAAGTTCTTGGAACACTTGGTACAATTTTGCAACACCATGATGATTTTAATGTGCTCCTATCTGTACTCCAGGTGCATGAAGTTATGTTTGATCTGATAATTAATCGACCCTTCATATTTATGGTGTTAAATTAATTATATTAATTTACCATAAACTTGTAACATTGGTAGGTAATTTTGTGAGCAGTTTTTCATTTTTGTACTAGCAACCCTCTTCATAATAAAATGCCAACTATGGCAGACGTAAAATTTGTGTGAAGTGCAAAATAAATTCAATATTTTCTCCTAAAATACTTATTGTTTCATTTATAATGGAACATATGGTTCTAATTATTAATTATTTGTGTAGATGCTATATAGAGACCACTTCCATGTATGAATAACTGCAAACCTAAGTGCTTCACCAATGCGCTGCTTTTTAAAAGGGGAAAAAGATGGAACTGATGCCTGATGTGGTTCTCAATAAAATTGTAAACAGTTCGACATAACCCATGGCTTACGAGGGTTTCCACTGTAAAAAGATCTTATACCATCTAATTTTAGAGGTCATTACTTCTACGAGTGACTTATATTAATGAAATACCTATAATATTAAGATGATCATCACAAGCAAATCAAATGCGTATGAGAAAAGACTCCGAATATTCTACGGTGCGGTAGGTTTTTGTGACTCTTGGACTTCTACCGTCATAGCCCATGGTTCTTGGTTCCTTACCAAAAGGTGTACGATTTTTCTGTTTTTCTGTTCAAAAAAGAGTAAAAAATTGATAAAAAGCGATTACAGGCATCAGTGTTTGTTTCCTTATGACCAAACATCAGATAGATATGCGAAGATAACATATTAATTCAACAACTAAACTAAACTATGTATTGAGTCGTTACAGTGAAGTTTGTAATATTCAATTACGCGAAACCATCGGGTCTATCTGTTAGTGTCGAAGTCTGAGATAAATGTTATTAGTTCCAGTATGGAGAAGATATACAACGGAACTGTCATTAGCTTGTATTGGGTAATTTCTACGTGCGTAATATTGGTTTTAAGGAACTTTAATTACGTAAAGTTATTATAGTAATCCTCTTAATAATTATTACTTTTAATATGACACCGATTCTAAATGACGTCTCTTTCATAGAAGTTTGAAGATGTGACATTTTTAATTACGACCACATGCTGCCAAAACTGAAATTTAATTATACAAGACGCTTTTATTATAATTTATTTTGTAAGATAGGTATTATATATTATTTTATATTACATAATAAACATATTTTTTCAAACCAATTGAGATAGATTTAATATTAAACGGTTTTAATACTTTTGGGAAAGTTCAGTGTCAGTATACATAATGTATAAGATATACAATTTCCAATAATGATAATATTATGTTGGAGTAAACAGGATGATAGGGTCTTATATTGGGATTTGGGATCGAAAGATTACCTTAAGGAATGCAATTTCGATATGACCGGCCTTTTCATGAGTTTTCTTTTCCTTATTTTCTTGTGATTATGTTAAAGTTTCAAGATAATTTTTGACTTAAAGAGCTGCTGAGTAGGAAGGTCTGATGGTAAATGGTTAATGAGACTTCAGAATGCTTTTGAAAATGCATTTCTTTTAAACCAGGCTTGTCTTCTTATAATAAAGAACTATACAGAAAGTCGATTAAATTACTTTATGATTAAATTACATGGTAACGTCGATTTTATATAGTTTAAAGTGCGTTTACCAGTTATCAGCTAGGAAAACTGTTTTAATACATTGATTAATTGCATTCGACAATTTTATAAGGAGGAGATGCCATAATACATTTATTAGAAAATGGTACCATTTTAGTAATGGTCGACTCACCTACAATATTTAAATATGATAATGCTCAATATGCCATTACGATATTAGATTTTTTATACGGACCTACGGATACGGAATAATGTTGATTTTATCTGGGACATTAAATACTTAATGTTACTTATTTATTCAAATATCTAATACTATTTCACTTATTGCTTTTAAAAATTATTGATATATTTCCCGGTGGACGAAGTAATTTTTTCGTCTATTGACAAACCTAACTTTAAAAAATTAAGACTCAAATCAAAATCATAGACTTGCTTAACAAGCTTAGAGTTCTTGGCTTTTTTTTTATATAAGAGGGTGCGAACGAACTGGTGCGTCACCTGATGGAAAGTGATCAGCGCCGCCCATGAGCACTCGCGATGTTACGAGTGTGTTGCCGGCCTTTTAAGGAAAGGTACGCTCTAACGTCTTGTCAAATCTTGCAATCGAATTTGAGCCACCTTCCAACTTATTATACGGTGATTGTTACCTAACCAGAAGCTCTACTCCGAACACAATCGATGTCGATTTTCATTATTTTCGATACAGTTTTTGAGCAACTTCGAAGTAATATAAAAACTTGTTTGTTTCTGTTTCAATAACATTCCGATAAACTGATGTGCGATCCAATTCTTTATTAGAGTATATTAAGTCTCATAGCTCGGTTAGTAGTATCAAAAATTTTTGATATCGACGACGATTGCATTCGGAATAGCTACTTAGGTCACCTGATGGTAAGCGACCATCTCCGCCTTTGGACAGACAAAGCTTCGTAGCTCACGACTGCGTAGCTGACGTTCTAACTACATAGCTATAGTGTTCCAAAATCATTCATACTAGTTCCATAGATTTGCATAGTGTTTGACTACAATCAATATATGTGCTTTTCAAATCGTCTGTGGATTATGGTGACCGCATTGCGTAAAATACTAAACAGCTTTGAACGCATTACGAAATGTTCATGTCACATTCAAATATTTGTACTAAATATTATAAAGAATAATTGATTTTGAAGGTATTTGTTGTACTTATACTCTCAGAATCAATCTTATACTAGAAGAATCCAGTAAGCAATAAATCTATAGTTGATACCTATCAACTACAAATGACCTTCAATAATAAAATATATCCTAATAATTAAAAAGAAATTAATAAGCTTATTGCATATGAGTTCTATTTTTAGTCGATATTTTAAAAATATTAATTAACAACTTTAGTTTTCACGATAAACATCTATTGGCAATTGCTTTGACTATTGTAATGCTATGAAATACTCCGGTATAGTGTATTTTTACTAATATTAATTCATAACTGAAAGCTTTTTTTGAGCTGTTATTGGTTAGCTAATATTAGGAAAGTAGAAGATATATTTTAAATTATATTTTATTTATTTTTTAATAATAAGATATATTATATTACTTATACCATTCTTAATACCACTTTTGTATAGCGTAAAAAATAAAAGAATTCTTACTAATAAAACAGAAAAATTTTAACTAGTTTTTTTGTCTCAGACTAGCGTTATAACCGTAGCCTGTAGGACACTGTAGTGCTATTACGTACTAAAACCTAGATTTAGCTCTCGACGTACATCCTAAGGGTTTTTGTGTACGAATTTACTGTTCCATATAAAATTTTTCTTAGAAGAAAATACGACAATGCTATCCTTAACATTGCTTGAGTTTGTCTGCCTTATTCATATATTTTTTTTTATATCTAAAGGTTGGTTTGGGCCATCCGGCTTCGTTTGAAGTAATGCCACGCTTTTATAGAAAACGGGCATCAAGTAATTAAACATCTTATTAGAGTTGTCATTGCGTTTCATTTGTTAAGTGGGAGCATTTTTCTTTTTTCTTTCCCACCCTCCTTAATTCCACATTACGACATATCCCTTCCTTTTTACCCCTTTCTAAATGCATTATAAAAAAAAAATATAAATATGAAGAAACTGTAGGTGTGTAATTACGTTCTAAAAGACTCCAAGAGCGTAATACAACAATATTAGCAAAAAGCTAGTAATCAGTTTCGGAAAAATCAAATCAAATAATACTAAAATAAAACAAATTAAAAATCAGTCACCTAAAAGTTTTAATGTATAAGTAATGTGAGTTTATTTCGTGTAAATAAAATAAATTGTCTTAACTGTAGTAGGAAGTCAGTCATGATTTGTAAATTCCATATTATTTTATGAAATCGTAATATTGTGCAAATGAAATTTCCGCCCAGAACTTCGTCGTCTCAAAGCTACCAATATGTCTGCGGTTTCTTAATGGAATTTCAATTAAATCTTCTCCTGTATTTCCTTAATTTAATGTGGAATCTAAAATTATCAAATGCCTTGAATTGTTTCATTGATTAAAAAAAAAACATTCAAAGGTTATAATAGAATTGTTTATTACATTATTTCTAGGCGTAGTACAGACTATACATAATTTCTTTCTTTTGTATTAGGTACTAATATTTTATTTTTGGGTTGCCTGGAATAAATCACTTCAAGTGATAAGGCCGCCTTTTACACATTAATTGGTTTTATTTGTCTAGTTGTCAAGCAAAACCTCAGGACGCGTCAAGTGTTTCATATAAAAAATTGTATGGAAAATTTCAATTGTCATATTATAGTGACGAGGATACATACCGGTATATCTCTGTATCGTAACAAGATTTGTTGGCGCTTTATTTATTAAGACGTTTGCAAGGGAAAACTTACGTGTAAGAAGCGAAATTTAGGCGTAGCACGTGCAGAATTACAAACAGTAATATAATAAGATGTAGTGGACTAGAGGTGTTTCCTCTTTCGTAAGCAAGATATTGTAAAAATACGTTAGAACAGTTTCTGAATACAAGCTTATTATTGAAACAACATTGTTTTATTAAATACAAATGTTAGGTCTTCTTTTACTCTTCTTCTTTAATTCGGAAAACCACTTATTCGATATTCATATATTTGATATTTTTTGATATGTAACATATTACGTCAAAAAGTTAAAAGTATCTTTATCCAACTAGGCTCCATATAGTAACACTTTCGTATCGTCATGGCATTACAAAACATTTACCACCGGTTATGAAACCCACAAATTATATATAAAAAAAACAAACACTTCTTAAGTATATTTACTTGTGAAAATAGAGCAGCGATTGTTTCTTCAACGTAAAATGCAGTTTATTCAAATAACAATACAAATATATACATAACACGACTTAGTTACACCATTTATAACTCGAGAATAATTTTTTTATGAAAGTTAACGCGGACGGAGTCGCGGGCAACAGCTAGTATAAGATAATATTTTACCACCATAGCATTAATACTAGTAGCTACTTTCTAGCTTCGTTTAAGAGACGCATAATATTCCCAATCTAGCAATATCGTAACAAGGTTTGTTAACTAGTTTTATTAAGACGTGTTTGTTGGAGAAGCAAAACTAACATGTGAAGAACAATTTGCGCACCGAAACACGCGGAGAATTATAAGCAGAATATCGTATCTTGTCTCTTACCGAGAAAGATTTTCATTTGCAATTCATGTTGAATATGTTGCATTTGGGTGAATCAGGATATTATAATTATTACGAAATATATTATAATGGCTTTTATTAGTGACAGCATAGACTGATAGCCCTTATCTAATAGTAGGTCCGCTGTAGGTGAAGTTGAAACTTTATATATAGGTAACAACACGTTTATATACTCGATGACACACGCACAAGCCTTCATTCAAGAAATTTACCTCGTAAATTAGGATAAATTAAATGTACTGCGGCAGCTCATTCTAAAAATATTCAGGTTTTACAAATATGTTATCATATATAGTATCAAATGGCCTGAGTGCTCATTTTTTCCTCTATGCATAAAAATAAACAAGCAAAATAATTCCTAACATCGAAACGCATTTAGCGGAATAACGAAAAATGTATTCAAGTAAATCCTTTTTTGAAATACGAAGCTTTTAAAAATAAAGTCCGTAAAATTGTCCAATATTAGTATTTAATTTATCCGTTCGATTTTCAAATATAGCCTATTTGCTCAGGCTTTGTTTACGGAGGGCCACACATGCTCTTATTTGTTGGAATACCGTTATAAGTAATCAAATACGTCTGTGTAAATATTACTTGGTAAACAAGATGTTTAGTTATTCGTGATGGATTACATTCAAGGACGATAGGTCTGTCAGTGGTAGACAGAAGAGAAATAAAGTAATAGGACAAGAGAGAGAGAGAGACAGACCTGAACTTTTGCTGTAGCGATTGACAATAACTTTCTTAATATTTATTCTACAACTTGATTTGCGAATTATACAGAGAATAGCCACTTAGGTGAACACATGTGGCATGGCTTTAAGAGCCGTATTTAAAATTATATACGCAATATATTTAAAATCAAAATCCTATAGTATGATGAATATGTATTTGTAACTGAGTATCCTGTTATCATCTATATAGCGACCGCTACTAATGCGCCGAGTTCTGAATCGCACTTACGATATTTGTTCGAGACTTAGCATATATACAACTTCTCGACATCGAACCATCGGGGCTCACGACCGGCCAGTCAGTGGTTCGACTGGTCGAGGATCCTCTGTTTGGTTCAGAGGAAGGTTAAATCCTCCTTCCTCCTCACATCTAAACTCTTTTTCTAATAAACAATTTTATCAATAAAGAACAATAGAAGATATATAAAATCAATTCAATCATAAAGTCATGTTGACTCAGATGCATCGTATACAAAAGGCCCCACGTGCTGTTATTTGCTTTACAACTTATCAAATCGAGAGTTTATTACAGTATAAACATACGTTGTGGGTAGATTTCATTTACTGATGATCGGAAAATTCAACAGATGTGAGAAAGAGAACGATATATAAATTCTTACTTCTTCATTGATATAATAATGTGACTATTTATTGGTTTTTGATGCCTGTATTATAGCAGTGTATTTAGCTGGTTAAAAAAAAGAAAGAAACTAATTCTATAAATTAAAAGTCCATTTGTTTATAATTTACATATTGAGTAGACCGCATCGATACTTCAAAGGATATTAAAATAAAATTAGAATTTCGCAACTCATGGGTATAATTATTTCCTTGACAGGGAAGAGTGTACACACGTATTTGTGACCATATCCAATGGTTCTGTCCTCCGAGGCCCCGTGGGTTTTCCTAAGAGGATTCTCCCAAAGAGGATATTAATGTTTTTTATACATTTTATTTTAACATACATGTTCGAACATACATTCGAACAATAAGTAGACGAACCCAAATGGGTATTTGAAAATAAATGAATAAAATAAATAAATATTTTTAGGACATTTTATACACAGCGCCATCTAGTTCCAAGCTAAGGCGAAGCTTGTGTTTTGGCAACTAGATAACGGATTTAATTACATATACATACTTTTCTTTTGTAAATACACACATACAATACATAGCAACATGAAAATTGAAAATGATCATGTTCTAGTTATAGTTCTTCTAGATCGTAATATTTCCTAGTTATTGTCAAAGGCTACTGATAAATTCAGCGTCGCCAATATTGACCCAAGCCGTTCTTCAATCTTGCACCCAAAGTAAGACCTGAATATAAAAAATAGGTGATGTGTTTGGATCATTTTCTTTCAAAATCATTTATGTTCATAGTTTAAGATAAAAAACACTTCATTATTAAATTAATTGTTTAAATTGTATTACAAAACATGGTTTTGATAATTATCAATGGTAATTCAAATTTACCTAAAAAAGAAATGCTAATCGAAAAAGTAGTTTCTCATTATAATTTGTCATTAAAAATGAGGAATGAAGAATGACGTTTTATTTCTAAAGTATGTCTATATTAAAATTATTTCGGTGTAATTTTAAAACATTAAGCTTCTTTCGTACATATTGATAGATTGTAGATATAACAAAAGTAATAAACCGATTTTGATGGAATTTGGATTGCACGTATAACCGACCGTTCTTACTTCTTAGACTTCACTATTTAGAATCCTTTAAAATAATCTTCAAGATAACTAAGAAACATTTCGAAATAAATTGTGAATATGTAACGATAACCGCAAATCCAATAGTATTCTTTAATTAATAGAATTGGCAGTTTGATTTCCAATATAGAGGAGGGTTTCATTTCGAAATTTAATTAAGTAACTTTAAGGAGAATACGCTCAATTGGGTGGACTACAAACCTATTGCGATAGTTTTCTATATTAACCACTAGTTATGCCCTGTGGTTTAACTCCGGTTAAACTATCCTTCCGACTATTACATGTATTTCCTTTATAAGGACATAGGTATAGCTTTAGAAATTCACCAATAATAAAGTTTTCTGTCAATAGAAGAAGCTTTAAAATCTCATTAGATTCTCTAGAGAATATTCCTTACATTATCACGAACAATAATTTCACATTATATAGTAGTAAAAATTATCAATATTGTAATAGTACTTTTATCCTAATCCTAAACCGCATTGACTTTCTATATAGCAAACTTCAGAAATATATATTAAGTACATTTTCGTTAAAGGACAACAAACGTATTTAAGTAGATACATTATGCTTCTTTACAAAGTTTTACGTTTAATATTAGTACGATGTTTTACTGCATAACTCGCTTATTCATACTGTTACCGTACCGTTTATAACAGAGCAATAATCATAACAAAGCCACTAGTATGCAGCGGACGTCTGCGTTTGAAATTTAAAAGTTACCGTAAAATATTTTTCGAGAATATTCTATTTTTGGGAAGATGTACACCTGCTCCCGAGTTACTATGAAAGATTAAATGTGTGGAGATTTGAATGTTAACCAGGACGAGAGAAAATGACTGTAAGCCAGCACATAACATACATTGCGGGTCTGGAGAGGTGCATGCACTTAAGTTTAGTACAAATGTGGCAATGTAGGTTGAATGTGTAATGTTTATTGTAGGGTGCAGGTCTCGTGCGGGCTGAAGCTGACATTTTTCCGAGGATATGTATTGCCTACGTTAGTGTTCACGCCACCATAAAGTACACTTTAAATTTTATACAAATTGTAGAACGTACGACTGTAATATTTTCTTGCATTGTTTGTGTATGAGAAGTATCTTGTATTAAATTGCGAAAACATTTAAATGCTTTATGCTTTCTTGTTGCAATCGATATTACTTACGACTGTTTGTTTTCCAAAGAAATAAAAATAGAATAAATAAATTGCATTGTATTAATTGTATTATGAGTAATACTGTGCATGTTTGTTACTCTTCCACGCAGAAACTACTGAACGAATTTGGTTGAAATTAAGTATGCCGGTAGGCTAAAATATAGATTATCACATTGAAAACTGTTTTGTCTCGTATAGCACCGGTAACAGTTATTACGCGAATAAAACACCAAGCGCGGCTATTTCCCATATACATACGTTTAGCAATATTTACCATTGCCAGGAATACGGATATGATTATTTTATAACGACCTCTGCGTCTTGGCAAATTGGAAACGAATGAGGTACTTACTCAAATATTGTATGAATATTGTTAGAAGAGCTTATACCGTTTGAAAATTATTTTATATTGTATTTTAAAGTACATACTACTTTATATGCTGTCTGTCCACATATGTAACTGAGTAATATTAAATACAAATAAGCCTATGAACCTATAGGCTCCCGAACTAGTATTAAACTGTATTTCGGGAGCCAGTGGCTTCTTCCATTTAATAAAAATTAACATCGAGTCCTGCCTTATCGACTGTAGAGAAAAATTATAGAAAATTTTAATTAATTTTCTTACCTTATCGACTATAGATGAAAATTATATAAATTAACAAAAATCATATTTTGCAAATTGAAAAATTTATCAAATTAGTGTATTGTCATCGGTCCATAATAAATCTACAAAGTTTGAACGAAATCTGGCCGTTTAAAGTGGGTCAAAATCGCGCCCAAAGAAGTCGGTTACAAACAAACATACAAACATACAGGTGAAGCTAATAAAAAGCGTGTAAAAAAGATGTTAAGATACATACTCAAATTGAGAAATTATAAAAAATAATGAATATATTTGACCTTCACAAGTGTACAAAACACTGTAAACTAACAAAGTAACAAAGAAATACTGTTTTAAACACATTTAACTTCCAGTTAAAACCAACACACACAGGTTGAACGTCGTATCGATTACTTCACGGGGTCCATTAGAATAGCAAATTACCATATCAGTTTGCAAAATGCTAGCCTTTCCATACCTCCAGCCGGACGGACGGACAGCTCCGCACGCTATTACTGACATAGATACTATTTAAAGAACTTTTAAAATGTATGCTGTTGAATATTTTTGTTGTAATGAGGTATTTTTGTATCTTTGGATACCGAGGTAACAGTTACTTGGTTGGAGCTTGTACTTTCTTTAATCGAGTGTGTAACGCCTCTGACATTGATCTTTTTCATAAGTATATTATAGGTGGTTCGCCTTATGGTTAGGAACTATATAATACAATAATTAAAGCATGAACATGAATTAGGTATTTTAATAATATAAATGTTAATATCTACCACACTACTACAGTATACCCTGTTTCATATTTATACAAAATCTGACAAAAAAATAGAGACCATCTAAAAACGATTAATAGTATTCAGGATTATCTACAGATTAATGCCTATGAAATCAAAATTTTAAGCCACGAATCGAAAAATCGATATCAGTTGTATAAAGAACACTTTTGGTCTATAAAGTTTGTTTCATTAATAACAAGCTAAATATTATACTAAAGATAATAAGAAAGAGAATTTTAGAACGATCGCGTGACTTGGTAAACAGTATGTATCAATGCTTCAAGCTTTTAACTGTATTTTATTTAATAATATGTATATAAAATACACACTTTGATGTTGACCGTTCAAGTTCTTTTATCAACACACCAATTATATTATTTTAAATAGAAATGTTATATGCGCAACATTTTGAAGACGCAAAAACATCCTAAGTAGGACGTTTTACCTTTACCTGATTGGTTGCCGGTGCTTTCACGCGCAGCTGACAAAACTATCTCTTCTTATTGGTTTTATCATTTCTATCTTTTTTTGACTTATGTATGTGTGCTTCCGCTGCTGTTGTTCGTGTATAACATATCTATTAATTATAATATCATCGCTACACACATAATCAAATAAATAGATTACTGATAAGAGAAGTAACAGTAAAACAATAATCTGATTCATCTAAACAGTCCTATTATATAAAAAAAGGAACAAAATAATGAAGAATTGATTGAGGTGACCAACAGAAAAAAAATTAAACCATAGTTTCATAGATATTGAACACATTCACAAACAAACCCACCAGCTTGATACAGTATAGACAACAATGTTAGAACCATAGACTATTCTAGACCAGAGATTATAAACATATTTATGGTCAACATAAAACTTGAAGTATTTATGGTCATAAATTGTTCGAGGAGGAGTAATTAGGAGTAATATAGTCGAATACTTTAGAAACACTAAAATGGCGCCCTTTCATCCCGTCGTATAGACGATCATTTAACACGTTCGTGACTTTGAGATGAAATAGTACTAAATTCCTCATACTTTGTTAAATATGTGAGTGTGAGCAATGTCATTAGGCTGAATTCAGACGGCTCGTAGGGTGTTGTCAAAAAACAAATCTTTATTTATTTATCTATCTATTCCTAGGACATCTTGACAGAGATGTCCTCGTTTTGATCGATTAGAGAGGTCCATAATTCCTTTTCCCCCAATTAGTCTTTCCTTTGTTCCTCTCTTTAAAAGCTAGCAATACTTTCATAAGTCATGGCATAAAAAATCTCTACCTAGAAATATTTATTAAAGACTAGATAATAATAATAATTATTATTAATATCTATTAACATTAAAACTACTTACTAAGAATACTTTAAGATGTCAGTGGATTTTGTTACATGCACGCATGTCGGACGGACGTGCCTCATCACTATTGAGGCACGTCCGCACACTACGGCTGTCGGCAGTCGAATGCCATCTTACCATTTATACTTCAGTACCGTAAAGAATTCACCAGCAGAATAAAACATACAATTTTAGAAGGTTTTAACTGTTTGATAGTTTAAAAAGTGAAATAAGATACATTGCACGTGATATTTTTTTGCTAAACTTGATAAAAAATAATCGTCAAATTGATTACCATTGGTCTAAATATAAAGTTTAATAAATTATTTTAGTTTATAATTCTTATACAAACGCATCAAAGTAATAAAAAAAAATAACGAAGATGCCTTCGACATGACCCTCAACTTGTTACGACAAGGAAAAACCCATACATCTGGTTATATCAGACCGGAATTAATATGCAAAAGCCTTACTGTTCAGAATTTGTGTTCAAACAGGTTTCAGAGACATAAACAACGCTCCCATATGGCGATTCTATTGAATATGTTAACGCCTATAGAATATTAATATCGCATATCTTGGCATAACGCAGAAATAGGTCACTTCTTGGCCTCTTCGAAGCAATATTCGCTTGCTTCTGCACTCAGCAGTGACAGGTTAAGCTAATATTAAATATGTAGCTTCGTCGCATCGACGACGAAAGATTTCCCGCAAATATTACAAGCAAACAGGGTTGTTAGTGCTTTATTTAGACGGGACGTAGCTTACTGATACTGAATCGCGCTTATAATATTTATTAGACACCATATAAACACACTTTCTATATACTTTAAGTAGTTGTTTACGTTAATAGAAGGAACACATTCCTGTTCCGATATTATGGAAAAATGTACTAATCGCAATGCGTAGATAGACCGTACTGAATATAATAATCATTATTATGATACGAGGGAAAGTTACATTTTTTATAAAAAAAATGTTATTCAGCCATCCCCCTCCCCTTTATAGAGTGTCACATTTTGTTTTCTGATTTGCTATTTGAATCTTTACATAAAGTGTCATGTGGTTTGTTTTCATATATGTTGTATATTATATTATTATAAAATGTGTCTCATTCACTTCAAAATCAGCTTATAAACACAACATTATCCAACTTATAAGTAAATTTGACCCCTTTAAAGTCGTATCAAGTAGTAGTCATACCAAACCCGTCCTAACGAACAATTTAATTTCCTGTAAGTAAATGAAAGTGTATACATCGCCCGAAGCGACTTCATACCTAAGGAGCTCTTTTCATTGTATATTTTCCGAGTGAAACATAATAGCTTCTTCTGGCAGTTGTCTCTGAGTCTCGTCTCGGCGCGGAATGTATTGTTTGACATTAGCTAACACTAGGGTAACTAGTATTTGGCACTTTGAACATTAATCACTCTGTAACAAACTACTGTGACGAGAAGTGTCGTTTGAATTGTTTAGAAGTATATAAGGAAGTTGTTTTTGAGATTATTGTTATATTACTATATTATCTTGATTTTTAAATACAACGAGAGAGAATAAATTTTTTCAATCATTATTCTTCGGGTCTGTTTTTGAATGTTTGTTCACTTTTTAGAAAAAAATATACTAAGCTTTTATCGTAATGGAATTCGGTTAAAATATGTGCTGGAATTTGTACGTAACAGAATACGAAATCTATCCAAATTAAAATTGCACGAAGAAAATCACGATAAATGGTAGCCTATTTCCTTCATCTAGATAACGAATTATAATGCTGCGAAGACTTTAGTTCTATTCGTAGATATTAATTCCATGAGAAGTCTTCCAAGATACATGTAATTCCTACCTGCTGTGGTAAGACGGAATAGACAGAAGTCGAAACTGAGGTAGAAGTCTGATATAACCTCAATTTCCCCACCAACAGGAAAATTTCCCTACTACAATAAAGATAGGAAACTCCGGCTCTTTATTCCTATCAACTTTGAACAAAAACATACATGAACTTGTCACGTACTAAAAATCAAACCAATTTTGCAACCATACATTACACAAGTATCGTACGCTGTTGTCGTTTTAGAAATTTAAGCGATTTCAAAACCGAAGTTGCCCAACGCTCAGGAATTCTTAAAAACACTTGAAAGGGCGCAATTTGCCGCTCGTTAATACTGTTTGTTCAGCACATTTGCACTTTTACGAGACAAACTCTTGAGGGGCACGTTTCGACCTTGGAATATCCATAAATAATTGGATATACACCGCTCTGTTCCCAATTCCGATGGGAACGCTAAATTATTTCACGTTTGTTGATGTTTTCTTCTTTTATTGTGTTTTTTCTAACTACGCAGTAAAAACTGGTGATCGTTGGGTTTGGAGGCAGTCCTAAGTTTTAAGTTTTTATAGAAATTAGTAAAAATTAAATAAGATTTTTATTTATATAATTGCAAGGAAAAATCTACTTTTTATTTTAACTACGGTGTAGCAACGATTTTGTCTGTGTAATGACTAGATTGGATAAAATTAAGTGCAACGTATGTGATCTTTTTGTCTGTAATTCATCATACTGTAATGGCTTTTACCAATGTATAGCGTTTCAGAAAAATACAATATTATTTTTAATAGAAAAAATTCGCATAATATGTATATAAGTATATATATGTCAATGTCCTACACTGATTATACCTATGAGTATCTCAATTAAATTTATTAAATATAAAAGAACGATATAGTTTTTTTTAAACCAATTACTCTTAGAAATACATAACAAGTTATTACTGAAAAGCCTGTTGAAACTCAAAAACACAACTCCACGGCCTATGTTAGTTTTTCTCTAAAAAATAAATAAATAGATACGCCAATATACTTTAAAGCCGCGGCAGGTATTTCAATATCCTCTTGACATAAAAAGAACGAGCATTCAATTGAACGGCTATGTTCTCGACCAAATATTTTATTGAAGTAAACACAGGTACCAATACCTGTGTTATTTATGCGAGGGGTCATATGATTTGTGGCCCTGTGCAATGTTCTGTTATACCTTCATTGTGAGTTATATGGGAAGATTTTTACGACCATAGACTTGGATAATGTTCCTGCGACTAAGCTTTGTTTTTTTTTAATTTTCCTTTTTGTGTAATTCATTGTTTTTTCTTCATATGATGACGCGCTATTGAGTTGCAGGTATGCTTGATAAGCATTCACCTTTTCCCAGTATCAGTTGTAAAGGTAAGTGGCTCTCGAATATGTTGCCAGCCTTTACTTAATGGGAAAGGATTTCCAGCTATTTCCAATTTGCTTTCAAGTTTCATCAAAATTCTACTGGTAGTAAGACGTTATATACCTACTAGAGAAAGTACATTCACTAACTTTTGCATTAGACTTGCTGTGCATATACAGATAACTTCATAATGTTCATATCGATTGAGTTTACAATGTTGTTTGTCAAACATAGCCTTGTAATATAATATCAGCTATACTAATAATAATTAATTATTCCAAAAAGGTTTTATTTAATGCGTCTTTTATTATCTAGTCAGACTACAAATATATTTTTTGCTAATACAAACCACCCACATATTTTTTTTCCTTGAAGTTGGTTAGGTATGATATTACTATGAAATACTTTGTTAACAATACGCGTGGAACACCTCACGTAATGCATAGTAAATACTAAATATAAGTATTATATATTTAGAAGCCAATATCTCTGTTTTCCTTCCGGCTTATTTTGAAAATCCTTCTAGCATTGAAGAGTGGAAATGCGAAATAAATTCGCCAAAAATTGCCAATTTAATATGCCATAAAAATAAATTTGAATAAATACAGTAGGCTCAAATTGTATTAGATGTCTGCTTATTGTTTACTTTTCTATCGTAGTTCCAGTTCCCGGGGCAAAACCAGGATACAACAAAACCTTTGTATTAATTGAGGATCCAAACAGCCTTCATGGCAAAATCCAGTCAAATGTATTGAGTAGTTTTTTCCGTGAAAGGGCTACAAACATACATTCTCTCCAACTTTTCAGTTTACACATCATCTCAGTATAGATCGGTAGTGCATCAAGTAACACGTCAAAAACTTCAACAATGAATATTCTTCGTACGTAATAATAAACAATACATGTAACAACTTTAGAGTACTTTCCGTTCTCAAACTTTTTGAGGCTTTCCTCAGATAAAGGTGAAATTTGAAAGCCTTCGGGTAATGGCTGCTCATTTAACTATACATGACATTTTGTTTGATAGTATTATTTTCCTTTTAAAGGATAACTTTTTAGTTTTAAAACAATTTTAATTGGCGTAACCTACCGGTTGCTTAAAACGTTTAGGAGTTTTATTGTTATTTTTGATAATTCGAAAAAACATGGATGATTATTACTCTCACACAACAGTTATTAAATGGTTTGGCTTGAAAGTAGAAGAAAAAAGGTCTCTATCTATCTACATTTATAGTAATAATTCAAATCGTTTTTTATATGTATTCATATGTAATAACACCACATACTAAACACCAATACCAAACATCATAGTGAAAGACTGTATATATGATCTCAAAAACCGTCAGAATCATCTTCCTCATTGTCTAGAACATAGCACTTTGCAAGTAATGTTACAATTAAACAAATTATATCTCGGATCAAACGTACGTTACCTGAGGGTCTTTATAAGTATCAGCTTTGTGTAAGAAAAGCGGAAACAAAGTTTCAGAACAGGAGGTGTTTAGGAAAGTTGTAACATTTACGTACAAGCAATATTCATTGTTCAAGTTTTGACACGTTATTCAATGCACTCATAAATGAAGCTTACCTCCCTGGTAACGGCTTATATATTACATTAATTAATTATTGGGAACAAGATTGAGTTAGACTGCTTCGGGGTTTGGAAAAGGAAGGGGGGAGGGGAGTATGTCAGTAGCGTAATAACTCAGTAACGTTGAACTCAACACAATCCTATAACGTTAATTAATAGTTAACTATTAACATTAAATTAAAAAAAATATCGGAATTCATTTATTCGAATACCTCCAAGAATATG
>DWAJ01000670.1:0-29401 GCA_018238005.1 Eurema mandarina
CGTGGGGCGCGTGGGACGCGTGGGCCGCGTGGGCCGGGTGCGGCGCGTGCCTCGCGCACCGGTGGCTCGAGCTGCCATGGTGGTCCGCGAGGGACAGCGTCGAGCAGGACGGCCGCCAGTAGCCTCCCTCCTCCATCTCAGGCCCGGGGGGGCATCGCGCTGCGCCACAGCACGCGCAGCGCCTCGCACACGTCAGCGCATGCCGCCTCGCCTCGTGCGGGCACCAGTCCTCGCGCTCGCGGCCCGACACCCTTTCCGCTGGCCTGTACCGTTCGCGCTAGCGTCTCCGACGCGCCCGCCACCAACCGCGCATCGTACCATCCGACTCGAAACTTATGTGTACGCGTCGCGTTTAGTTCGCACTTCACTGCACTTATGTTAAGTTAACCAATTGATATATTACGAAATCCGCATCTTTGAAAATAACATCACTGAATATTTACAATAATATTGCCGATCTCTTTGAAACAAATAAATTTTTAATATCGAATCCGACAAACCAAGTCTGTCTGTTAGTAAGTCAATCTCGTTTATTTCCAAAAACAACTATATATTGTATAAATTTGAAAACATCTTAAATTTACAACCTACGCGTATGTCTGCTAAGAACTCCATAAAATATGGCCATGTGTGTCGCATATATTCGCACATAACACAAAAGAAAATTAAAACTAATGGGTTTCCGGTGACCTAGAAATATTAAATTTGGCAAGAAACAAGATCTTAACACACAGCACATATAAAGAATGCAACTATGGATGTCGTCTCCTAATCAGGGCGCAGATTTCAGTGGGACCAAGCAGGTTACTAATAAGAAAACACAATCTAAATTCTTTAAATTATTGCGTTAAATTGATACACATATTTCATCTCAGTGTCATGCGACTTCTTCCAAGTAGGTTATTCAAAACAAGCTTCGGCCTTGTTCCGATAAAAGTGGGTCACTCACATATTTAAGACCACCGTTTTACATTAAAAGTAGATAACAACAAATTTTAAGAAAATACTTATGTCACAGCTAGCGCAAACAAAATTGAAGTTTTGCGAACATCAAAAAAAATTAAAGTACAAGAATATCGAGTAGAATACTTAAATATTAACGTTGTTAATAAGACATAAGGATGTGCGAACGTGTGAATAAAAATTGAAGGTGGGTAAGCCAAATCCCAGAGCTCCTTCGTTTCCAGGATCGTAAATTTTAAACATTCGTTGCTAAGTGGGGATATCACGCACGTGAGATACGAACAAAAGTGTTACTCGTACTTGAGTGAGGACAGTAAAAAAGGAATCTCACGTGTTAGAGAAGCGGAATAGTGGAATAATAGGGTGTGTAGATGAAAAGTTTCAGTTTCAGTCACCCCAGTACTTGCTTAAAATGCGGTAACCCGCAGTAAGTTTTGAAAGGAAATATTTGACTGATGAATTCAATTTCTCGTCTCTTGTTACTCCCAGCAGAGCAAACGTAACAAGAAAGATAAACACGATCGAAATTTCAATTCTATTGTGCTAATGTTTCTTGAATATCAATGAGTGCAACGTCGTAAACTTGTTTGAGATGGAAAATTGTTAGAAATTACTGATGCGGTAACTTCGTGAACATAGGTCTTATTTCCATTTTTATGACAAATATTAAGAAGTTGCTAAGCTAGTGTTTTACAACATGATATACATTTTGATTAAAAGTTACATTATTTTACACCATACACACGTTGGGGATACGTAGGTAGATGAAACATAAGGAAAAACTTCTTTGTGAAACTGCAACATAAGAAGAATGCCGGAATATCGTAATTTAAACAGTCTCGTATTGGGATTATCTGAAAGGTCCGCAATGGACGCTTGAATGATACACGCGTGGGTAAAAATGTACCCTAAATAGAAACGGATACAAAGGGTTCTTATGTCGTAACTGAACTACAAACCTTTTAAGTAATCATTTAGAAGCATTATTTTCCTAAAAGTGGATATGATTTATATAATATACTATCATCAATTAATTATTAGATATAGGTAGGTAAAGCTTGTTGAGAAACAAGTTCATCTACCGTGATGTTCTGTGGTAATTTTTATAAGAAATCGGATATTTAATTTACCTCGTTTCAGTAACGATCCGTCGTAAGTTATTGTATACTTAGCTAACCTTACAACACATTTTAGAAACCATATGCACAGTAATAAAATTTAAAAGGTATAAATTAAAACGGTTATATAAGTGTATTATGAATTTGATGTTATTTATGTTGTAATCTTTGTAATGCTATAGGCTTAATTGTTATTAAATCACCTTTTACAGAGCTAACGTCTTAACAATTACTGAA
This sequence comes from Eurema mandarina, assembly GCA_018238005.1. Taxonomy (NCBI): domain Eukaryota; kingdom Metazoa; phylum Arthropoda; class Insecta; order Lepidoptera; family Pieridae; genus Eurema; species Eurema mandarina. Next base: position 2,319 of record DWAJ01000670.1, read on the forward strand.
TAATATATTATGTTACTTTTTGGAATATTTTGAACGATAAATCCTTTTGGCATAAATAAATAATGCTTATGTACTTTTCTTATAAAAAATAAACAATTTTTCCTATGATGTAGAGGAATGCTTTAAATTTTCCCAACTCCAGCTAAAGCCGAAGAAGAATGGGTTATTGCGCCCTACATTAATTTCCCGGGAGGTCACAAACATAAAATATTCAAGTCGTGCACTGTTAAGGCATTCGTTAGAGCACGTTTTAATTGGCGAACGGAAAAATTTAAGCCTTGTCCTGAGCCGGCTTATCGACCGAGTTCGGCAATTATCCATTAACAAAAGGTGAAGCTTTATCCCGAACTTGAGATCCCGTAATTTATATGAAAATATCACGTATATTACGGGTAAACCGTGTATTAAATGTCATAATTACGGATAAAGTTTTCTCCGGTGTCTATAATGTGTACCATTAATTGTGTGAACTGTTTTGAAGGAAAGTTAGAACGTATTTATGGATTATTAAAAATGGTACTTGAAATATATTTATTTCCTGTATAGAAGTAAACAGAATAGTAAAAGAACTAATTGTTTTGTTTACAATAAGTTCTATAAAGATATCAGAACAATACACTGTGGAAGAAAACTCTAGATAAAGAGTTAATTCCGCTGGCCCTACCCGCTCATAATTAATTAACAAATGAAAGCTAATCTTAAAGGGATTAATTTATTATCACTTAATGTTGACTTGGTGAAAGAATTTAAAATGTAAATCGTGAAGATTAGAGTAACCGTTTAAATTATGCAATTTTTCTGCTGTCTTCGAGAGGCTGGGGGTGAATTTTAATAATTAAGAAACCGTTAAAAAAAACAAATTTAGACAATCGCTATCATGAATATGAAAGAGCTGACTTGGAATCAGTGCCAGAACGTGAAACAAATAAGGTATACAGATCGCTTTCTGCTGCAATCCAGAATTGGGTCAGTAGGTCATCAGTTCGGAATCCGCTGTCATAGAATGAGGTACTGCAGAGCTAAACGGATTTACATCAGCTGTTGCCGAATTCTCTTTACAGGTACGAAAAAACGCTCACAGGCGCCGCCGCGCATAGCAATTGTTCCTAACAAATACACTATTGATATACCGCAATGGCAGGTGGAGCATGATACATTAACGTTTAAAATACATCAACAAAATTTTACTGCAAATGCAAAAACGCTTTAAAACCATTTTTCATTTTATGAAAACCATTAGATCGCGACGTTTATTATAGCCGCGAGGGACTCTTAACGTTTTATAGATGGGCAACGACGACAATCTTGGTTTTGCATGATAATGAAAATAAATCAGCGCTACTTGCCCCTATAACATAAACCTCGATGCGTGTTCATGATAGTCGCAAAGTCTCAACCACAGTTACCGCTCTGTGAGGGTTGAGTCAACAAGCCCTAATGGAAACATAATATAGAGAGGATATAGAAAATCTCCGTTCGAACATAAAAATTTTATATGAATTTATTTTTATCTTGTGATGTTGTAAGTTTGAAGGTAAGGAAGGAATAGCACGCACATGAAAAAGAGGAAAACTTTTTATACATTATAAAAGACGCAAAATATAATATTATCAATAAGAAATGCAATATTTATACTATAAATATGGCAACAAATGAAACTTGAAAGAAATTCGTAACGTTTTAAACGTAATTAGACAGTTTAATTGGAACAAATTAAATGTTCCATTGCGTATCTCTTGAATACCTTAACAACGGTGTAATTAAAACTAATTTTTACGAGTTCACATAAAAGACACATTTTAGCGTATTAGATGAAGGTGGGATCATCCTAAGCAATGAGTTGAAATAGGTCATGGCCGACGTAGGTAAACGTCCCCATTTTGCTTTACACGCCAAATCCCTAACAATCCTATCAAGGAAATGATTTCGTACAGAGAAAAATTTCGTAAAGACGAATATTTTATGAAAACCATCCTCTACAGCCAAAGCTTATTACAGTTACAGTAAAAATCCAATAGCATTTATAGCAAAAAGATATGAAAATTTTTTTCGGGCTCGAAATTTCTACCCGCAGTACAAGCCTTAGACAGAGAACTAAGCCAATTTAATCCGACAAACGGGTCCGCTTGCGCGAAGTAAATCCTTTTCAATTTCTCGAACACTTATCGCATGGACTTGGTACTTAGTTGCAGCAAGCAAAGGGATAATTCTGCGGCATGCAATGTGGTATATACATTTTTAGCTACAAAATATATAGAGTATGTTGAAAGTACACCAAGGCCAAATAGATCGATAAAACAATGGAATAATTTACCCGGCCCCGACAAAATTGAAATTCAAACGAGAGGCAGCCATTAGATAAGTCTACTGAAATGTATCAACGAAAGCTCCCATGAAGAGGGTAAGGTAATGAGGTTAACATTGGCAAAGTGAATATAATTTAAGATATTGACTTCAACTAAGATTAATATTGAAAATTTAGATATTCTAAATCGTAAAACTAACGTTTGAATGTGTTACGATTAAAGCAGTTAACGGCGAATTACTAGAAGCCATTTCGATGTATGGACTGGAATCGACAAAGACAGTTCCAAATGTCAAGAGCTTGCCAACTGGCAGAATTATCGCACGCTAGCTGAATAAACTTTGGCTGTATATATGAATACTGGAAAACATCTATCGCTGTAATAGTCAACGAAACAAGCATTAATAGTGTCTTAAACCTTCGCCCTGATTATTATACTAATGGTAATTGTCTAGCATATCTATATTCCTACATATAAATGAGCAACAGCCTAGCAGGCAAAATAAAAGCTATCTATCTAACGAGACATTTGATTGGCGCGCACATCAATCAACCCGCATCACCTATCTACCACGACCTCTAGACAAGTCAGGTGAATTGTGTCATAAAATTTTACAATTCGCATCTCTAACTGCCATTATTGTATTCTAATGCCGCAAAAATAATTCGAAAACAATCTGTGTGGGCGTTTGCCTAATTATTGTTTCCAAAGAGATCGACGTTTTAGTTTCGAGAGGCCGTCGTTGTGTCGGCTGCTTACGTTACTTACAATGTAATAAAGTCACGTTTTATTGTCACTATTTGGTTAGTTGATTGAGCGGTTATGAGTGGGAGAGATACGTGGTCGTGCTCGCTCCCCGCGGCGTTGACTGGCGGCCAAACGGGGCTTCGGAGGCTGCGCAGCCATCCGCCCCCGCCTTCATTCACTCACACGTACCCAGGAGGCCCAGCTTAAAACAGCCGGACTTTAATGCGGCATGTACCGTTATCTTACAAAAAGGAATGGTGTGCCATGAACTTTTTATTGCAAGAAAATAAATATTATACTTGTTTCTTATCAGTGGCGGTAGTTTTATAATATAAGAAAAGATACAGAATATCTTCCATACTAACACGTGACGCGTCTTAACAAAGACATATTATCCCAGAATAATATATACTACAATTTTATTATATGTAAATTATTTCTTTCGGTTCGAATTGAATATCAATAATTATAAAGAGTTGTTTTGATTCTAATTCATATTAAGCTTTTTTAAAGTAATAAATTAAAAAATGGTAATTTTAAGTAGCCAATTCCAATTATAAAAATATATATGGGCCATAAAAGTATGATTGCGTCAGCGTCAGAAGTATTTTTCTACCAATAGCAATATAAGATCAACAATATTTCTCTATGATACATTAATTACGTTTTTAGATTATATTGTCTATAATGTTCGTTACGACGCAACCGAGCTTCGTAAAATAATAAATATATACGGGAAGCGAGTTGCTTCGTAGGTTTCATTATATAAATAGCTTTTAAATTACTAAAGAAAAATGAAATCGGTATATAAATTATAAGTTTCTAGCATTCGACAAAGGTTAACGCGTGAAAGAGTGAACGTGTGAACATTACTGACCTTGAAGCAAGCTTTTATACAGATTGGTAAGAGTTTCGTAGTGCTGTAGAATTCTAATTTGTTGACATACTATCAAAAGGGATGGGAAATATTATGTATAAGTAAAAAAAGATTGAAATGATGTATGGTTTTTTCCACAAAGGCGGAGAACTAAGCGCTAACTAACCTCAGTTTATTAATCGCAAATGTGTCAATGACCTTGAAAAACGGGATTTAAAGGATTAATGGTATAAAAAAGAAGCGAAAAATAGGATTCCTGCACTCCCACTTATTGAACGAAACGTAATGACATTTCTAATGAGATAGTCGAGCCTGCCCTATAATGGCGTAACGTTAAAGATCCTGTGTGACTGTGAAGATGTAGGTACTTTAACTTACCAAAAGTCGTATTTTAAATCTCCACTGCCTTACCTGAAAAACAAAAAAAAAACATATTCAATATGTTAAAATTAAATCATAAATTATTTTACAAACACGCTACAAAACGTGTATTAAAATTGTCAAGAATTAATGCTTTATTAATTTATTTGTTCCCAAAACGTAAATGGGAATTATATTTTCGTTGTCTCCACTTCAAAGGGTTGCAATGTCAAAAAATACGCACGCGTATATACATTTCATTTGTATAGGAGGATTACGTGTAATATAACCAACATAGGACCCTTTCTCAAAAACATGTTACACAAAAAATAAGGAGTAAAACGTATACAATTTCGTAAATAGGATGTTAATCAAATTTTTGTATAAGATGCTGTTTACTTAGTACATTATTTCAGTTTCGGAAAACAGATACTTTGAATGCCATTAAAAAAACCCTTATATCAGAATTTGTAAAAATATTCGTACTTCATTACAGAAATCAAGCATTTCAACGGAATATCCATTAATGTGTTTTTAAAATCCACTGGGTTTTCATTATCACTGCCCCGTTCAATTAATCGTTTCGTGCATTTTGATTTACAGATAATGTATATGTGCCAAAAGCTTTGTTTTTCGGCTTTCGTTTACCTTTTCATGTATTCTCTAAAACTATTTATTTATTTCGTCAAATGTATATGCTGTGTTATCCTTCATCCTTCAGTTATAAATAAAATAAGAAAGAATACACACAACACTTTAAAGTAATAGTGGCAATATTGATCTCATGATATATTTGCATTTTATTCACCGGAACAAGAAAACGTACTTGAAATATTATTTTCCTACGCATCAATATATCGCCCACATTTAGAAGTCATAGCACGTGCAGCAGTGATTTTCCTTAGCAACGTTCATGTATAAAGACAGCCCATAAAAATAGAATATCAAATGAAAATTTTCCTTCGTCTGCCCGCTTTATTGCGGTCAGCGCAACGGAAGACTGCAGCACTCCGATATTTTGTTTTGTTGTGCACGAACCCGTAATGTAATAACGAACGCTCAGCGATGAAATTTCATAATTGAATATATTTTAATACTGCGCTTTGTGCGGCAAATAAACAAGACTTTGTCGTTGTTAATATTAACTCGAGGACGGCAATTTTTAACAAGTTTTATTTATATTTTTATTTTTTCTTTGCCCGCTTCTAACTTCTAGATGTCGTGTTTTGACTAATATAAATTAATTTATATCCTAGACGCACAAAAGAAATTTAATACATTATAGGGTCTTTAAAAGTTGCAACCTAACGCATTCACCATGAGTTAATTTAATTTAATTGACAATTTTTAAATAACACGCAAAATAAATAGAATCGTACAATTTTTTCTGTAGTGTCAATGTAACATATGGAAAAGTTATCAAATTAAAGATGTTTGTTAATGGAAATATGAAGGGAGATTAAAAGGCACCACAACCTCTAATGTTGATACATTAGCCCGATACGAGAGCGCAATTAATGGCGAATGAGCACAAGCCCAACTTAGTCTCATAATCTTCTAATATGGCTCCATTATTTTATATATGGGTATATTGAACCCATTTTTACTAGTGAAAATATTATAACCGGACTGAATTAATAACTGGACCTAGTAAAGGGCTATTATTTAAACTCAAAGACTTAGTTAAATTCGCAATTGAAACATTTAAGACAACAATCCTTACAAATATTATAATTGCAAACATTTTTTTGTTTGCGGGATGTATGGATGTTTGGATGTCTTGGAAGCAATAACTGCTGAATGAATTTGTATGACATTTGTAAGATGACCGTTTTTTACCACAGACTTATTTTATAATTCCAGATGATCGTCGAAAACGGTTAATATGCTGAAGTTTAGGAAAACAGACTCACTGCTATTAAAAGGCAATAACATTTTACGATCAACTCTCCAAACAACGGTGGTGATGCATACAAATGAACGCAGTTTCACGCAGCGCATAGAATTTATTAAGGTCGGATCATAATTGGAGGTGTCGAGCACGATTGCCTTTCTGTCTCTTGTCAACTTCGCTCAGGTCAGACCAGTAGCTCTATAAAATGATTAAATTATGTCTAGACAACAAAGTTACAACCTCGTGAGTGCTTTGAACTTTAATTAACACGCTAAAGCGAAATCTTAATGACACAAGATGCAATTAAGCGAACGTGTTGTAAACTGTCTTAATAGATATATAATGAAATAAGGAGTATGCATGCAACTAATGAGAAAACTTAATATTGGACAAGATTAAATTCATATCTAAGCTAAGCTAGCGAAATAAGGATAATGACAAATGATAGTTTAAGACTCTTTTTCTTCTTTAATGGTTCGATTCTTGACATCAAGCCATTAAAGAAGAAAAGTTATTATTATATATATCTATGTAAATCTCGAAAAAATATCAGATAATGGCGTATTTATAGCAGTCGCTACAAACATATAGCCACTAATACCTATCGTCATAAATGTAAGCCTTTTGTCGAAATATGAATGTCTATTCCTAATGGCTTTAACATCATAACGTCATTTTTGAAGTCGGTTGAAAACATAAGTTTCTAATGATAATTTATAGACCAGATAAATTGTAGGTTTAGACTATTTCGTATTTATTTAAATTCAGCGGTAATTTATAAGACGACTAAAACACTATAATACATATCCAAAATAACATCATCTTAATAAAAAAGGCATTCTATAATTAAGTACCACTCCTACATGCGAAGTTACTAACTTACTAATGAAAACTGAAAATGTTTATATGTGCCGTATATTTGATGGTGTTAATATACTTTTATAATACGCTGTTCCTTTGTTTTCCAGATAGGTAACGTTAACAAACGAAAGTACAAAGAAAATATTAATTTGGAAAGTACATTAAAATTTAGTACTAACCTTTCGTCACAAATGAAACGACAATCCCGCCATTACAACAATATTACACGTACAAACAAAATACCTTTCGGTATATACCTTTCATTTTATACACTTTTAGTAATGAAATGAAATGAAACCTCTTTGGCCCTATAGATGGGATTTGGAAGCTGTAATCTTTTAGATCTCGAAATGTAAATTCACGGACTTTAATCGTTGGATATTATTTCAATTTATTCGGATCCTTAACACTTAAGGTTTTTAAGGTTAGAAGGTACTTTGAATTGTTTTGTGACACCTCATTTTATACTTGAGAAATAAAAACACTAAACTTCAACCTGATTTCACTTCCATCCTATTATAATTATTAATTAATTAATTTTTAAAATCGGTTCAGTAGATCCCAGAGATTACTCCTTACAATTTAACAAACACACAAACTTTACTTCTTTATAATATTAGTATAGTATAGATTAAGATGTGGGATACAATAGGTTTGACAGTAGTAGCGTTTGTATAGGTGTTATTATTATTACTAACTTGAATTCATAAGAACTACGCAATACACTTATAAATATAATGAAAACAAATGTGCATTAGCAACAGTTAGATCAAGAATACTTCTTACAAATTCGCGCACGTTGTCAGTGAATAATGAAGATTGCCCAGGGATCTAATTATACGTGAACAATTATGCGAAGTAGGCTTCATAAAATTAAGACAGAGGGTTTTGCATCTTTGCAATTGATTTTATTATATTCCTTTAAAATCAGACGCTTTATCTAAAAAACTAAATATGAATCATCACGTAAAAACCCTTTAATTTTACAACAATCTCATTAAACGTGAAATTTTACCAATTTAAATTTAATGAACACATCATAATAAGCTCATTCGGCGTGAATGGTACGAAAACGTTGACGAGACGAGATGGTTTATAATCGCGGTTGTATTAATTTTGTAGACCGTATTCTCTATTATCTATAGAGCAGAAATGTAAAAATGCATACAATAGCTCAAAAAGCATTGCTCTTTTAAAAGGGAAAGAGGTAAGGACTTGAAAATACTACGTTTTTAGCTACTCGTACAAGCATCGCTTATTGCACGCGACAAACACACAATACCAAAGCTGTGTTCTTAGTAACGATTTATAAAAGTTTTCTCGTAATGAAGGTTTTTGATGTTATATACATCAACTTTATAGAACCAAAGTTATGGAAATACGAATTCTTTTATGAATAGGTTTAATGAGATAATTGTAAGTACCTACATACATTATTTTCCCATTCAGATAATATCAGTATAGTTACTAATATGCAAATACTTTAAATAGGGCATGAAATCGGTTCCCGTATCGCAAAAAACGATAACGTTGACCCTCATACTATTACCTAACAAGGGAATTTGGAGGGTTCGTTAGAAATTGTGCGCGAAGTCGACCGTAGAAAATGGCCAATGTCACTTTGTAAATTGCATTCACTTAAGCTCCGTTATACCGCAAGATTGATAATATGTTTAAAACGACTACTCTTGTTTTATATGGTCGCTTTTAGTTTTACATGAAAGGTTTTATCCTGATTTAGAATTTATATTCAGAGATTTGCGATACGATGTATAAGTTTGAGGTTTATAAGAAAATTCTTTACACTTATTCGATTATTTATGCATTACAAATATTGGATTACTGTTTGAGAATTTAATCAAAAGATTTGTAACCATCAAAGTCGATTTGTAAAAGAAAATATTTAACATCGCAAAATAAATTCACAAAAGTGTTTCATTCGTCTAAACGTGTTTAAGCTTTCCATCAACAAATCGATTTTCAAAGGCACCTGACGGATACAATCACACCGTTTATAGTCAGTGACTTTCACTTTTTCATGTACCTACAAAGAGAGAAATGGGAGCAACGGACCATCATAATCTGAATTCTTTAGAAATCGAAGGACACTCCTTAAATACATGAAAAGTTAGTTAATGTTTATCTTCCAGAACTTGTTAATGAGTACATATAATATATTGTTTTGGTTTTCCTATAAATGTTTTGTACCAATTTTTTTAACAAAGCATTGATCAATTAACTTAGTTTACCACATCTATCTATCCCATACAACAAATAGTTTCATTAACATAAAGCATCAGGAGTAAAAAAATAAACGTTAAGTGGAATGGAATTCATAGTCTGCTACTAAAATGCAGTACTTACGCATACTTATCAGAACGATCTAGTATAATGGAGAGTTTTAACATTTTACACCGCTACGTTTTAATGGAAGTATAAAGTGAAAATTTCCTTGAACACAATAATTCATGAGATTCAAAATCGACTTATTTTAAAGTATTCTACTTTTTTCTATTCTGATGCTACTATGAGGATTATATTTACAAATACCTAGTTACATGTTGAAGGTTAATATATTTTTACTATACTTACAAATTCTTTTCACGAAGCTAGCAGTCATTTTACATAAACAAAAATACTAATGAATAATTTTCATTATGAATGAAATGACAATGTAACCCGAAATATGTGAATGAAATTCCATAACAATGCGACTACGACAAATGGACACAAATGCAGCCATGATGAGGTTATATTTTCTGCAGCGACAAAACATATTTCAGACTTACAAATACGTGCTTATATTAAACGGGTTGAATGCTTTTAAAATGATTCTTCATTCATATTCTTAATTAGTAAATGTAGTAAAAATTACAATAGTAACATCGTTAGCATAAACAAAGCATATTAAAAGCACTATCTAACGGCGAGTTGCTGTTTTAATAAGAATATACTGACATTACTGAATACAAGCTCTTTTTATACAAACAAAGTGCTACATTTTCTCGCCTCTTTCTCGTAGAGGCAATATAACACTGAGATATCATACGCTTTTGACTCAACTTTTCTTTACAGAGATAATAACTTTCGTATCATGTTCGTGTATTCTAATTGCTATGTCATAGGAAGACGTGGTTTCCCAGTTTTTGTGTTTTGTTTTAAAATTCAGATCATGTACGTCCTCAAAATTGTGTTGTAATTTCAGTTTTATTTTTTAATTATGCACTATTATGATGGCAAAGCATGTAACTATAATAAGCTTGACAAAAATTATTTCCATGGACACTTAATAAAAATTATAATAGTACATCTCTTAATTTTTAAGTCTAACCCGACGGTTTAATAATATAAAGTTGTTCAAACATAAGCTTGAAGCATATTCTTATAATAGACAATATATAGCTGCTATTTATTTCTTAACAACGCTATGCCTTTGAACCTATCAACCTTTGAGGGTACAAAAGTAGCGTGGAAGGTATTACGAAATCAATATCGGAATCTCATATTTGCTTCATGTGGCCATAATCCTCTATCAAAGGGAAGGGAGCGTTGTGTATCCTGTATAAGCTAATAATGTTGTAAGGCACGTGAACCAATTTGGTCGTAAAGGTGCCGTTTTACAGGTATATAAGGAGCGAGGTTTCGCCGCGTGAAATCACTTCCTGCAATTGGGTGATTTACTGTATCGGGATATAGGGTTTTTAAGACTGTTAGTTTTAACTTTAATAAGACTTTTGCCGGAATACTGAAACGCAACTTAAATTTAAGGACAACTTAAACCGGTCTGATTTGACAGTTCGCCATACAATTCTGTCAAAATTTCGAGAATCAAGGCGTGCTTAAATTTAATTTGCGTATACTCATTTGGCCGTTTGTAAATGGACATTTATGAATTACATTTTCGATGCAGACTAGCTAGCCAGACGTCTCTTTTTCACGCTGTAATTATCGTTAACATTGTATGGCTCTTTTTATATGCTGAAGAACCACTCTCGCATAGGAATTTTCTAAAGTGGACTATCAAAAACTCTTACGACTTATGAAAGTAGCAATACATTTGGTGATTCATTTTTATATAATAGATAACTTAATATTAGATATACGCTCTTCTCTTTGTTAAATAACGAAAATTAGTGCTAAGAACTTTAGAAGCCATAAATAGGAATTCCGCTTGCATAATTCTGTGCTATAACAATTAGAACTAACACCTGAGCATTATCTCAACAATCCTATCGCTTTATAGCTATGATTTATATACGGCTTTTGTCATTTTGAAGTGAAACTCGTGGCATCGCTGTGCCACAACTTGAACTTAATAGATATTTTATAAAAGCAAATATTTTTTTTTATATTTATTACCTTTCGAAGATTGTCTTACTTACTAAATTTTTACATATTATATATATGAATAAATTTATCATAGGTTTTATTATTTATCATATAAAGTAACATTGTAATGTAAATATAACGAATAACGCAATAACTATGAAATTTAAAACGTATTGTAATTGCAATACAATATGCATATTACTGCATTGTATAGAGTAGGTGAATTCTAAGCTACCAACCTACTGTTTATTATTATTTTACGTTTTACATATAAGACATAACAAGCTTAATGAAAACATAATACGTTTTGAATTTCCCGGGAAACTCATTAATATACACGTGCAAGAGATAGACGGTTGGTACAAAACATAAAAACAAATAAATGATTTAAAAATGTGAAGGTGAAACATGGAAACGTGTTCGATGAAAAAGGAGTACAGAACAAAAAACTCACGTTAAGCGAGTCACGCGTTTTGGTAATCTTATTTTTGTATGAATGTTACTGGGAATTGGTTTTTATATAAAACCAAGACAATGTATAGGTACAGTCCCTGGTAAAGTATGAAATAGAATGATAATTATCTTCATTTACATTTAGCTTAGGTAATGTATAACAGTTACAACAGCTAACAGTTACGATTAACAGTTATTCTACACGATGTCTAGGTAATTCCTAGATATCGTGTAGAATAACTGTTAATTCTGATAACTGGTGAACTATACATTGTAAGGTGAAAAAGTAAATATCTTATATTTATATTAATTATTGTAATATTACATAATTGATCTACGGATACGTTAAAAATGAGCAATATCGACGGAACACTACTGAGTTAAAATATAAATATAATCAATTAGGTGATAAGTTCATCTTTTTAAAAGCATTAGTTTAAGTCGCCCTGTGTGTATGCTTACTCAGACGAGAAACCAATTTTTAGATTAAGGTCTAAAAATACTTCAATATAATCCGAAAAAATATAGGTCATTTAGTTTGAACTACAAATACGAGCAGTAAATTATTTTTTCAGTAAACACAAAAGCCAAAGTCTTTCGTCATAAAACGTCTGCAATATTGACGTTTTCGGTAAACACAAATAACAAAACGTAAGGATATGAGAGCATTGCGCAACGGTCTCTGGCACAAGGCCACGGACGATCTCATGGTGATTCAACAACCTACGCGAACTACGCTACCTATATCGAGACTTAAAATATGAGCGCTTTATACCACCGGTGCACAGGTGTTCATTATAATAAATTGGTGCATAGTTCTACAGAGAAGCGTAGGCCTCGTAGACATCCGTAGCTTGTCGATAATAATACGCCTAACTTGACTTTAATAAACATTATAATATTTAAGTATCAAGAGGTTTATAGAGTCGATTTTTGTAAGTTTGAAAAATAAATCAGTACGAAACAATTTTTTAGCCAGCAATGGTAAACCTACTCACGTATCAAATTCTAACAAGTAACAAATCGTTACCTATTGAGAGTTGAACGTTTGAAACGGCTTGAAATACACCAGTGCAATGCTTCCACGCTTTACAATATAGCGAACATTTCAGTTCTTCTGAACGCCTGGAAGTTTCACGTTCGATTTGCTTTTAAGGTTCATGTGCGTCAAAATTTATCGAAGGGTAAAATAGAGGTGTGTTACACTTGAAGTCGAGTTCTAGATTTACAAACAAGTCGCATTTGTGAAAGCTGAGAAAACAATGTTATTTAATTCCTTGAGTAGGTTTTGTAATTTATCTTGGTATTCAATTCTTTATTATTTCGTAAAGAACCGTATTTCGCAGTTACATATAAAGTTTATTACTATTAGCAGGTATATGTACACCTGCTAAGCCACAAGGGAGCGTTTCTTTTAAGTCCTGTAAGAGCGGTAGACATTTAAAAATGGTAGTATTCCCAGACATAATCCAAGTCTAAGCGATAGTGCAGAACCGACTGAAATAAATGCTATATCATGAAACATGAAACGATTTATAACGTTCTCATTTCGTTGATATTTTACGTAACAAACCAGACGCTAGAAGAGCCTATGTGCATTCTTATTCAAATTACTTGTCTACAATGACTTTACCCTATGCATTATGTCTTGGATTCAATCCAAATTAAATAACTTGAGGTAAAAGTATCCTTTAGTTAGGGTAAGAAATATAAAAGGAAAGCACTTGTTCTTTTTTATACCTATTTCCTCTTTTTATAACCAATTTATCATTATTTTATTCATGAACATTAATTTCATAAATACATAATAAGCAAGACTATAACAAGACAAACACATAATAACAAAAATCTGGCTAATAAGGAAATAAATCTCTTCGATAAATGTAATTCGACTACACCTAAAACTTTCTGATGAACAAGTATTTCAACTTTAAACACTATTTTATTAATGAACTAAGAGGAAAATAGAAACGAGAAGGGGTAGGATTAAATTACAAGAGCATATTTTGTTAAATAACCACTAATACAATTAAGTTTCACTTTGTATCATTACATTAACTGGCAACATTCCAAAAAAATCACTCGTTAACCGGGTATTTTGGCGAGCAAATCTGGATGACCCAACACCGAATAAAGAGTGGAAAAATAATATCCATTTCCCCTTCAATGTATTACATGAAAACTGAAAACTGCCGTGACCTAAATACTTTATTACGTTCTACTGACAATTTTGCAACGTCTAGAAAGTTCTGAAGTGAAATTTAATTTATGTGTCAATTTACATTAGGTCACATATGAATTGCTAGACACAATTTATTCATGTGAAGAACTTTAAATGCGCATGACGAATAAATCAAAAACAAATAAAAAAATGCTGTTATTATGTAAATCTGACATCATAAATCAAATTAAGCTATACGAACCCGAAATTGTCGCTCAAACTAACAAATAAACTTGTTATCTTACACACGCATTGCGTTAATTAGTTTCACAAACCATAAATTATGACAAAATTCAAGCTCTAATTCAAAACATGATAGTTTGACATACTTTGAAGTTTGTGACCTCAGGGATATGTGCATATGACGATTCAGCGCACCGGAAGATAAATAATAATTTCTAGTTAGCAAATTGGAAACTAGTAAATATTTACAAATTTATTATACACATTTTCACGCTGTAGACATAAGAACGTATTTAATATCGCCCATCTTTTACGATAACAAACCTAAAATAATATCTATCTACCCTCGCTGTATACCATCCGATTGAGGAAAACTTCGCCAGGTACAGCAGTAAAAATGTGAAGGCTTATTGTTTAAGCCTCCACTATTTTCTTTTCGTGGTATATGTCTTTCAGAACATTTGGTATTTTCATTTAAATATTTTTTTTTGTAGTTCACTACGTTGTAAGTCCCGATAGCCTGGAGAAATTAAAAGTGATCGGAAACTTAGAGGAAACGACAACCAATTCGTTGGACTGACTGTATAGCTATAACGTGCAAAAGGAACCTTTTTTTATACTTCTATGAAGTGATGAGACGAGCTGGACCTGATGGTAAGAGAAACGCCAGCCCATAAACAATGTGCTATCCAGAAATTCGCTCCGGGCATGGGTGCACTACATTGGCGCTTCCCAGGTGAACGAATCCATAAAAATTACGGAAGACAGAGCAACCTGGATTATTCAAAAATAACCACGATTCTCAGTCATGAGGAAGAAACAGTGAAGAAGATATTGTACGTCTCTGAGGCTGTTCGGTAAGATCCTAATTTTTAGGAATTGCTAGCTAGACTTGCTAGACACTCACCTACGATCCATTTCCCCAACACATATAAAAGTGTTTAAAGTTATGAGTCCCAGAGTCCCAATCCCAACAGATGATTGAAAAAACATATTTTTTAAGAATTTAAAGAAAAATCTTAAAAACGGTAAATAATTAAAGAAGCAAACTAATATACTGACCTGTCAATGTAGTATTACAATTATTCAAATTTTGGTTTTCTTTTTAATTATTTTAGTATGAAAAATAGCATACAATCGCATGACGTACGAACACAACACATGGCAAGTTTATAATTCAATTTGCCGAGACGTGCCCTATATTGTTCAGTTAGTCAGGTTTAATTCTATTTTCCCTGATTTCTGTTATTACACACACAACAACATATTTTATAAACATGTTTTATTTAAACTGATTTTAGCATTGTTGATATTCAAAATTTACTTGTCACAACAAACCACTGACAAATGAATGAAATTTGTTTTTATTTGACTATTTGCTAGATATAATTCAGAACATCGCAACTTTGTAAAACTGTTAAAAATTACATAAAGCTTTACGGTACTCTATTTGTAGCAAGCGTCGTTTCGCCGGCAGATGTTCATCATTTGTTTCACCTGCCTAACACGACGGAACGAAACATAAAATTTTCATACCCTTCCAAAAGCCAAAAAATGTCCATATAACAAGGATTTATCACGAAATGTGCCCTGCGGTTTGGAGGTAAAAACTTTTTCTATAGACGATTATGTTAAAGGACATTATATAATACGTTGAACGGTCTGGGAGCATTTAAATGTTTTGTACGAGAATAGCTCCATTAATTCAATAACGACTATCGAACAACAAACGGTACAATTGATTATACACTTTATTACCAATGAGATTCAGAGCTAACCAATTAATTAGATTCGACTAGAGCTGTAGATTGCAGCCTTAATCATCCATTGTCCAGTCTGACAATAACTACGAATTCTAGGTAATAAATTAAAGGCCATTATGGCCATAGGTTAGCTACGTTATAATTGTAAAGAAGAAGCTTCTTAAGCAATTGGGTTAATACTGTATTGAATAAGAATAAATATGTATTTAATACTGAATGTAAACATAGCATTCTCGTTTATATAGGTAAATACAATTGTTCAATTGGTCCGATCATATTATCAGACGCGTATTTTAACGGATGTTTTAAAAGAGCATCTCCCGATGGGCAGACCGAAAAAGTCCCACCTCGCACGCTCGTATCTCAGATCGGTACACGTTCGACCGCACGGTCGGTTGGTAGTCATTAGTCTGATTAATGAGTGGACGCGTTCAGGATTATGCGCTAATTCCGCAAAAAATCCCTATCAGAGGTTGAAAAAAACTGTGCCATTGCTGGCCCGACGAATTTCAAGCGTGTTTTAAATTAATCAGCGGGGTTGGTTAGCGCAAGGGGCAATTAAAAATTTGCAATGGTAATTTGAAAGCTGCCGTACGTTGTGGTCTTTGGAGACCTTATAAAAGGGAACATATACAAACGTTGAATATTTCCGGGATTAAATTGCATCGGATACAAGGGGAATTGGCTAATTGGGTTTGAGGAACTTCGATCTAGACAAACAAGACAGTCTAATTACGTACTAACTAATATTTACGTCTTTGAAACTAATTTGCTTTAGTTGTAGGTGTTACCGGATTGAATAACATCAACGGGTAATGTTGAAAGGATTTCCTATTCGCGATATTTTAAGAAACTTTTTTGAGCTTGTCTATCAAGACAAAACGAAAATGCAATCTACCTTTTATAGTTAGGCGTAGCTTGTTAGGAACAGATGTCTCTTAAAAATCCAGTTCTCACCGACACTGCATCCATTTTTCACGAATGTACTCGACAAATTCGCGGCATGTGACATTTGCTAAAGTTTTTGTCCTATCTCTTGAATATTCCACACCCCAGCGAATGTGACAAGCACTGCGCGTTCCGAAATGAAATATAAGTTTTCGCTTTTGTAGTGCTTGTATAAATTAAGCTTAGAGCAACAAGAATAAATATATAACGCTTAAATTACTGGTTCACTACACTTACACTGTACAGCTTTATAATTACTTGAAATAAAGTTTGAGAAACAAGTTTAATACAGTCGAATAACTTAACTTATTGTAATTAATACTGAGTTTATGAAAGCTTCAACATTAGAACACTGAGCTACGTAAAAATAACATTTGAGAAACGTTGAATTCATAAACGAATGCGTTCTCTGGCATTTTAACACTATAATAAATTATACTGAGCCTCGTTCAGTCACGCTATAAATTCATGTAAGCCGTTAGTAACGACCAGTTATATAAAGAACTGGTCCTTTATCCGAGTTATACCAGAAGCAAATATTTGAGAATTGTCCGTGGGCTGGAAGCCTTTGAGCGGAATTTAAGGGTGTTACATGCGTGTTGCACTTTCCTTTGAAGAGTCCATACACAATAGATAAAGCTAGTAGTTATGCACAAGAACCTCTACAAAGTTAACACGATCCACATGCACACGAGTTTACGTTTTTTATTGTAAATAACATTTTTGTGATAAAAACTGTAGCTATACCTTTTAGCTGAATTAAATATTTGTTTCAAAACTTTCGGTATTCGAGCGAATTTTGTTAAAGTTAAAATAGTGGTCTACATACATGAATATATTCACGTTTGTGATTTATATCGTAACTTCTTATATGTGTACATTTGATTAAAAATAGCTGTATTTTCGCTGAATTTAAGGAATGCCAGTATATTGGAAAGGTAGCAAAGTTGACAATTTAGTTCGTGACTTAAAGTTTCCTGTGCGAAACCGCATCAGAGTTGTCCGCAAAGGGGTAACATCTAGTAGGACTCAGTAATAATAACTGTCTGCAGTTTGCTTCCATTTCGGCAAGGTGAAGCTGTAACTAGGATTTGTGTCAAAACCTCGTGGTAATATATTGCATTAGGTTTGTACTTTCTTAGTTTTATTTATGTTTAACGCAATATGTTATATACCTATGTAGAAATAAAGTCAGTATGATGGTGTTGAGTTAGTCAGAAAATTGATTGAATACCTTCTAATGTTCTATTTTTAACAAACCATTTAATACTTCTCCTTATAAAATTAAGCTATCAACGTCTATAAATAACAGCTCAGTCAAACAATGCGCAGAGCATTCAAATAGTTTCACAGACCATTATCTCCATCGAGCGTTCAATAAAACGACAATAACATGCAATAACAAGCGAATTACAAAGTCGGCGTCTGTTCCCGACACGATATTATAAAAGACGAATATCCAAAACACCTCCTGCTGGCCCTTAAATTAAAGAGGGTTGACACTTTACGAAGTTAGCAGGATAAAATATGACGTAGCAACGACTGGCGCTCATTAATAATAACGTTATTATTTAAAGTCAGCATTTAATGTAAAATGTGACCCAGGTTACGTCGAGTTTTACAATCTGCTTCGAGGACGTGTCGGAAACGTTAGGAACAACTTTTTGTCGTTAGCTCCCTAGCGATTTTTTTCTCGAAAATTTAAATCGTTAGATAAATCGAGAGTTGGAAAGGTGAACTTAGTCCGCCTTTTTTCCCTTGGATACTTACATCGCATTTTGATATAAATACTTAAGTCCTTTTATTATAAGTATTACAAAACGTATTTAGACTTCTAAGTTGTCGTAGTAATTAAAAAAAATAATACCTAATTTTATTATTTTCAAATATATTAAAGGCAACGATTTATTATATACATGATTATAATGCAGACTGCAATTCTTAGCTGTGTAAGAAATTTTCTTTTTAAAAGAAATTGTATTAAATCATCGGGAAGATATTTATCTACTAAGCGATAAAGCATTCTAAGAAATATATCAACGGTTTACAGCCATTATTTCAGTCGGTATATCTAAATTTCAACTAGTGTCACATAACTCACATCGCTGGAAATGTATCGTCTACGTGCGAATTCATGTGATGTGAGCTTAGGACACGATTCTTTGCTATGACATATTTTATTTTTATAGGCTTAGAAGAATTTACTTGTGACTATCGTAGTGAGTAATTGATCTGATTATGGTTCATATCATTTATCAAAGTATGATTTTCACGATAATGGTATTTTCTTGGAAAACATACACAATCAATCTACAGCGGGTAGGTATATTGTTAACTTAAGTTAAGTCACTTAAACATAAGTTAGAGCAACTCAAATATTAAAACGCTAATAAAATTTCAATAGTAATCGGATCCAAATTATTTTGACACCTAGCAATAATTATACTTCTGGCGTGCTTAAATATGAAATTTTTAAGTATTCGACCGCAAAAATACCATGTATTAACGAAAAAATAATACGTATTTAAATGATCATTACGTCATAAATGTCATCACACCTGTTCAGAAACTTTGCCGTAAAACAAGTAAAATGTGTTAAATTATGTTTTAAACTCAATTTATAGACATTTTGCTTTAAATGGATAGTTATTTTGAAATAGAGCCATCTAGTGTCAGTAAATATTATCCAGTTTATGTATCAAGTCTAATAAAAACCGTATTTCAAATATTAACTACAAATAATATATTTGTAATATTAATATTATTTTTAATAAATGAGTTTTCGATTACTTGGCTCAATAAAAATTAACAAAACATTAAAGAACTGGGTCTTGTGTTTATTCGTAAA
Source organism: Eurema mandarina (assembly GCA_018238005.1). Lineage (NCBI taxonomy): Eukaryota > Metazoa > Arthropoda > Insecta > Lepidoptera > Pieridae > Eurema > Eurema mandarina. The sequence goes on from DWAJ01000670.1 coordinate 22,109, forward strand.
TAACGCCATCTGGTTTAGGATAACAAACTCTTGCAATGAATATTATAATACTATATTCCTTGAAAATAAGAAATTATTCTGAACTGGATGAATGTAGTGAAATTTAAAACTTAATAAGAAGCACATATACTTTTGTATGTATCAATTATTAATGTTTAAATAACACTATTAAGAAATCACTGTTGCATTTTCAAAAAAACGTTTTACATAATATTGAATATTGTTTTAAAAAGAATGACGTCAATCTTCATCGTTGCTTATATTATTAGTAACGTTATTATATTAGTATTACTAGCTGTTGCTCGCGACTTCGTCCCCATCGGATCTATTTCTTTTATTATGTTATAGTGAGTCAATCTTAGAAGATAGACATATACTGTCGTTTCTTTTTTTTAGATCATTCAAAAAGGAAGAATTCTTTCATACATATTTTTTTGGTATCTTGAACCGTTTTCGCAGCGCACGTAAAGGAAGCCCTCAAAGATGAATAATTTCTCCCGTTTTGTCACATTTTCCATTATATCTTCGCTCCTATTAGTCGCAGCGTGATGTTGTGTAGCCTAAAGCCTTCCTCGATAAATTGTCTATTCAATAAAAAAAGAATTTTTCAATTCGAACCAGTGGTTCCTGAGATTAGCGCGTCCAAACAAACAAACAAAAAAAAAAACTCTCCAGCTTTATATATTAGTATAGATTGAGTTTTCGCATAGAAAAAAAATTGTGTATTTTTCCGCAATTAAACGTAGTTTTTGTCATTGTGATTGTAATTGTAATTTTATTTAAATCGCTCCAGCTGTTAATTAGTGTAAAAGCAATAAACACAACAACTCACAAACTTTCACCTTTACAATATTAAGTGAAGTTTCATTGTCTGTTCGTCCTGTTAGGTTTAATGTTTTGAAATAATTGTTTCTTTTAAAATTTATAAGTTAACTAGTGACCCGCCCCGGCTTCGCAACCATATTTTATGCATAATATAAACCTTCCTCTTGAATCATATCTCTATCTTTAAAAAGAAAACCGCATCAGAATCGGTTGCTTAGTTTTAAAGATTTAAGCATACATAGCAAAACTCTAGATTCACACTTAAGATACTATTATTTCGTCATTGCCGCGATACTAAAACTAATAACGAAAAATAAAACTAAAAATAATATTAGTATAGATAAACGTATTGTTTATCTATCCTAATATTATAAAGAAATAAAGTTTGTGTGTTTGTTAAATTTTAAGGGGTAATCTCGGGGTCTACTGAACCGATTTTAAAAATTCTTTCACTAAAAGAAAGCCACAGTCATAGGCTATATAAAAAATAATTGTTTACATTATGCTCAACGAAGTGGGCACGGGTTCGCTAGTTCATTATAAACGTATTCAAAACATATTTAGAAGCATAGAAAACTATTTCCAATAATCAAACATTGGCCGAGGTAAACCAATCTCGCAGCCAACAAATTGGGTGATCAATTTATACTGAAGCCATGTACCGCAGTGAATATTGATTCAGAATAGTTTCACTAACCGCCAATAAAAGTTTTTCGATTACCACCTGATCTAGCGGGCGCCTCCGCTGGCAATTTATATTGTTGCTTTATTAGTATGCTTCACACATTGTTGATGGTCAACTTTGTTGGCTTTAGGTTGGTTTATTGGTGGTTAAAAATGAGATGAGAGGGAAAATGTTTACCTCCTTTTTTAGTGCATTTTAAAAGTGTATAAATATCTAAATGTGTCGATTCTTAGTTCTTTAATTATGTACCAATAAAGCTATAATTAAATAAAAAAAATTGTTCTACTTGTTGACAAAAGTTGTCGTACTTGTTTAACTGTACTTTGCTTCAATACGATTTAATGTTGATTGGACTTTGTCTTTAATTGTAATTGTTTGCTGTTATTTAATGCTGGGCTAATGAGTCTTAACATCTTATGACTTAAAGTGGGGAGCGTCAATGTAGTGCACCCCTGCCCGGAGCAAAGTTCTGGGTAGCACTACATTGGTTATGGGCTGGTGTTTCTCTTACCATCAGGATTGTCCAGCTCGTCTCACCACTTCATAGATTAAAAAAAAAAAAATTGTGATTTCAATAGTAATTTACAAATTTTACTGTACTTGATTTAACTTGTAATGTCAATTTAAAATGGTATTTTTTGCACGACGCGCCTTTATTAAATATGTTGTGCACTATTATTATTAATCAAGAATTATATTTAAATTATATTTAAACTTGAGATTGGTCAAAAAAATAAAATAAAAAAAACAAACATTATCACAAGTCACATAGGATTGAACTCGACGATGGTCAAGTAAGACATATGACATCTTTCCCAGTCAAATAAGGTATTTGAAAACCATATTTCACACGTGTCGGCTAACTGAGATATAAAGGATGGCTGACGACCGTAGACCGTCCCTTGTCGATTTGCTGACTCGGATTCATAAAATTTCACATAATATGCTGTGTTTAGCGACTGCGTCTAATGCGAGCTGAATCGCGCTTATGACATGTTGAGAGTTAGGGTATATATAGGTATATCTTGTCGATATTAAACCATATAGTCACTTAAGATTAAATTAAGGTAAGAACTTCGGAATTCGAGATGCCCGATAACCGATTTTTGTGACCTTTGACCATGAAATTTACTTTGTCGCTTACATCCTTCCATGTGTAGGTTTTGAGACAACTGTTAGGGTGTTAATATGCAAGTATTTACAGACTTACAGCTGAGTATCTCAATTCCGAGGTGAAGTTACTATAATGACTGGACTAATTGGGGAAACGATCAGTACTCAGTAGATCAGTTGGAAGAGGAATTACTTCAAGATCACGCTTTTGAGATATAAAAAAAATAAAATGTAGATTAGAAGCCTTTATATGTATATAAAGGACTTACGCGTTGAAAAATCACATGTGCAACTAAAGAGAAAATAAATACTAATAACGTGATTATAAAAATTCAATCAAAAGTAGAACTTGTAAAAAATCGATGCTAGGATAACAACCCAGCAACTACCATTTCAATAATAAAAATATTTAATATTTTAAATCAATAGATTGACTTTACTATCTATTTAAATTAAACACGTTTCTTGAATCGAATATTATAGTATATAATAACACCATGTCTGTATAAACACTATTTAATAACAAATTATGTTAACGGAGCCAGTCTTCCACAACACAGGGAAACCTTCTGTGGAAGCTGTGTGCTGTTTCTCAATAAATGTATTTTTATTATTTTTTATCATATCATAGTAAATTCTAAAGCAGAAATTCTATCCTTTAAAACCTTATAACTATCCAAAAACAATCCCAAAACAACACATGCAATTGTAAGAGGAAAGTTACAATTTGAGGGCAGTCTCACGCGACCTCACGGTTCATTGAATCCTTTTTATATAGCCTTCACCTTCACAGAAGGACAAATTTATTACTATCTAGTTCGCGCTTGACTTCCCCGCATCTGCTAGCCAGGTATGATTTAGGGTACCTAGGGTAGGGTAACCAAGGGATCTAGTTTAGTACGGTCTGATTAAAATTTCACAAATTTTTAAGAAAGAAGTATCTAATAAGAAATATGGTATCTGTAGTAGGACAGCTTTAATATGTGTCATTGAACTTTGTCTAAATCAATTTCAATAAATATTGTAATTCCCGGTATAAATATTTTTATACAATTGTGATTACATATTTCCGATGTTCGGATCGACCACAGAATCCTGTACTCCGAGTGGTTGTCAAGGTATAGGTTTAAGTATATTATCCAACAATGTACAAATGATAGGGTGACCCTACGTAGGCCAAGACTTTGATACTAAATTAAAGTTAGCAGTCGTAAATTGGAAGGCTCATATTTTTAATCTTTGTGATTGGCCGGCGAACCGCTGAAGTCCTATTATACGATGAAATTTACGACACCTAGTCTTAAAGTTTCTAGAAAATTCTGATTACTCTGTCGCATTAGACGATGAGTCTTCCTTTCTTCCTGATTTCATAGTTTCAAACTAATACTTATGTATCAAGTTATATCTAGGATAGTTGTATGTCGACGAGATTTCCAAAGGATACTAGTATGAATATATGTATGTAATTACAAATGAAAAATTTGTATATGTAATTTATCCGTTATCTAATTGCTATAACACAAGCTCTGATTACTGTGGTGTTGTCTAGATAGCGCTCTGTTTAACATACTGAAGTATTTTTATTTTATTTTTTGACATGAAACGTCTTTAAAATCGCGCCGAAACATACGAGTACCAGGTTTAAAAAGTGGACGTAACGAAAAGGTCTATATCATCGTACCTTAATAATTAAAAATTATTAGTCTCGGAAACTAAAATGTGGTGTGAATATTTCACGTATATAGTCAGTTCGCTGTTAAAACAGCGTCAATCTTGTTTTCATTTCAATCTTTTACTTTAAAAGCGATTCGCTTACATAGACGTTTTACGTTAAAACCAACGGCCGTGTTCCCCGGCACAGCCCCACCCGATTTTTTACTCTAAATAGGTACATTATAAAAGTTTCATATACATAGGTATATAGGTACATTATAATAGTTTAAAATATGTGTTAAAAACAACAGTAAATAAACAAAATTATCATAAAGAATCAAGGTGAATGTCACAAGAAGAAGCCAGTACATTAATATAAGAAGATCCACCTTACATCTTACGTCAGACCCACGCAGCCTCCGCAGGCATCACGTAAATATGGTCATACATCTCGCCAGATGAAAATGTGTCTGGACCACAGCTTCTGTGAGACTGTCATAACTCAGACTTACCTAGATCGATCAGATTCGTTATTGCTGTAATATGCACTAACTTCTAGCACTACTATAACAGAATAAAAAGTAGCCTTCGCCTTAATCTAGGACCTAATTTTGTCGGCAAATAATTGTCGGTAATTTAAGTCGGCAAGAAACCGCTGATAAGGCTGCAAATTTGTCGGAACCGACTGTATATATATTATTAAAGTTTTTTCTTAGTAAACAATTTCTAAATTACTATAAACAATTGAATAATTTTTTTTTAATATCGCATTCATGCAAAAATAGATGTATTATATATTTTTAATTAAATTGTAAATTTAGATTTAATACTTTTCAGTAAAACATGTGATAGTAAATCCTTTAAAACCTTTTTATTGACCTTCGTTCAAATCATACAATATATTTTATTAATATCTTCGTAAATATAGCTATTAGGGACAAGGTGAGCGATGTAATTATCAATGATTTAATTGTCTCCCATCTTAAAAATACAGCTGTTTTAAAGTTAAATGGTTACCAACAAAAAACTTTATTACAATCGTTATCTATATAAGAACCCTTTAAGTTCGAATAATATCAAACATAGGAAATTGATATCTTATTCATTAAAATCGGTCCACATTTTAGGCTCTATACATCGTATTACGTAGAAACAAACAAACATACATTAACGTACCAGTAAAAACATAACCCTTCCTTTTGGCTTAGCCGTTGTCGGGTCGAAAGGACCCTCAATCAAAACACCGCAGTTAACAGTACTCCCTATTTTCCCAATAAAACGGTGGCATCGGGAATCAGTGGTAATAGCACTATCATTAACAGACAGACGACTAACCCGTCGCGGAGTCAATACCACAATATTTACGAGTTCAGGGGACTTATTGACCCTAGTGCTGGGTTTATTGAGAGTCGATAGTTCTATTAATACAAGAACTTTGAAACGCTTTTGATATAAAATACTTTGTGATATTTTCAATATTATATAAGACCAAATAAATAAAACAATGTTGTCTTATAATAATAAAAAAATACTTTTAAACGTTTTTAGCAATAAAAGCTTACGTAAAACATTGTTCACGAGAAAGTTGAAGATAACTTAAATGATATACGTGTACGTAACGGTAACATTTTTCAGTTTTTGATGTATAAGCCATATTATTAATATAAAAGTTTTTGCTTCATCGGCACAAACACGTACACACAGACTTAAAAAGCATATAATATGAAAAGAAGCCTGTCATAGGGCAAATGATTGTTTTATTTTATTTTATTTTAAAGGTCTATCGACACAACACAACCTTAAAAGCAATGGCTGTGAGATTTATGCGTTTAGACAAGTGGCCTGGGTCAGGTGCGTAGATTTATCGCCTTCGTGGGGTCGTCGAGACCCGCCGCCGGCACTCACAGGTTACACCATTGTAAGACTCTTTTTATTTTCTTTTGAATCTATTACACAGTTTTAAAACAGTCGTATGGATAACATATAATAAAAAAAAAATAAGAAAAAAAAAATAAACGTAAAGTAATTACATATTTATTGTATAAGTTTTAAACAAAATTTTTGTGGAACTTGAAATAAACGGCTATATTATTATTATTATTATGGATAGAACAGGAGCAAAGGAATGTTTAATTATTTATTACGTTTAAAGTGCAAAGTCAAATATAACTTTATTCGACTCATCTACATATAGAAAAAAGTAGCCTATATCCTTCCACAGGCTTTAAACCATCTGTGTACCAAATTTTGTTGTCATCGGTTCAGTAGTTTTAGCGTGATGGAAAGACAGACGAGACAGAGTTACTTTCGCATTTATAGTATTAGTATGAATAACAATAGCTTGGCCCGCTCACTGGACGACAGCATAACGCGACACGCAATAACGTCACGTAACGCCAAACGTGAAATCATCAAATATATTATATTTAATTATTTGACTCAGTTTTTCATTTATTATGGATATTGCCATGGATATAATGTGCTAACAGTGCCTTTGTTTTCATTTTAACTCATATTAATTAAACTATATAGATTAATAGGTTTATTTTGTACGTAGTTTTGTAATATACTGACGGACTAAATGACTTAGATTAACCTAGTTTTCCAATTATGACACTGGAGCGCATTATGCGGCATAATGCTTAACGTTGAATGTTTCAATTACAAAATTCTCTATTCATATATCGAGCACTCTCAAAAGTACTAAGTAGTGCTTTCGCTCGATGCATGCAATTACATGTGCAGTGACAGACAATCAACAAATGTAACTTTTTATAATTTGACGACCGCTTGGCACAGTAGGTAATACACCTGCCTTCTGCGCGAAGGGTCGTGGGTTCGATTCCCACACCGGAAAATATATTTGTAATTTACATTTGTATTTTTCAGTGGTCTGGGTGTTGCTATGTATTGTATGTATGTATTTACAAAAGAAAAGTAATGTATATGTAATTTATTCCGTTATCTAGTTGCCATAACACAAGCTTCGGCTTAGCTTGGAACTAGATGGCGCTGTG
>DWAJ01000671.1:0-29387 GCA_018238005.1 Eurema mandarina
CGGCCGCGCGGCCCAGCTTCCTGCGCCTCGTGGCCGACCTGGCGCCCTCCGCGCACCCCTCCTTCCGCCACCGCTCCTTCTTCCACACGCCGCACGCGCAGGAGCTCTACGCGCTGCACGCCTCCGCCGCCGGTGAGCACCCCGCCATCACTGTACACTGTACACTATACGCTATACACTATGCGCTAAACACTATACACTGTACACTATATACTATACGCTATATACTATACGCTATACACTATACGCTACACACTATACGCTATACACTATACGCTACACACTATACGCTATACACTATACCCTGAACACTATATACCACACGCTATACACTATACCATTTGCCCCTAATCATGAATAAAATAGCGCAGTGCTTCAAATTTCAAAGGATGATGTATATGGTAGAGTTTATCCACATTTCTGTATCCAATTTGTGTATAGCATCTTTAGCCAAACTGTGACTTAAAAATGGAGGAAATCTGTTGGTTGTATTTCCTGGGTGTTCGTCCCATATCCAATAAATGCGTTGAGGAATTATAGCTGTGTGTGTTTTTGTCTCTATTATAACAATAACAAAAAATTGTCATGCAATCTAAAAATGCTATTATTAATCTATATATCATCTAAACATAATACTATAAAAAATAACCACTAACATTTTACATTGTAGATTTTCTCATAACAACATAAATAATAATTTAGTTGTAATAAAATAATCTACATTATAATGGTCATAGCTCTATAAATTAATAATTATGATTAGTTCGATATATGACATTTTACATACATCATGTTACATATATGCACCATATTAGTTACTTGCCTTAACACCTGACTAACCAACATAAAGCTTAAACACGATATTATAAATGTTCAAAAACTAATCACTGAAACAGATATTAAAAGTAAAATTGAGGTGACATAAAATTGGACGTTCTCATCATAACAATGGTATTATTTCATGTGTAGTAATAGCAGTACATAATTTCTTTGGTTTCAGTAAATGATAACAAAGAATGCCATATCAAACCGAATTATGACATATAATATTGTTTTGTTCGCACGATCACGCCGTCAGACGCTAGTAGCGAGCAGACGCGCCCCTAATCGTAAGTAGCCGGTCATTGCATGCCTTCCAGCACTCGTTATCATTTCCTGAGACCAAGGACTTAGACTGGCCATCGTAGAGCACTTTGTGTTTCACTAGATCTCGCTGTCGTTGCATACTGTTACGTCACCGCATCTCGTTCTACATCTGTCGGTTATCGGTTCGCATAGATAGCTTCACGATTACTTCCAGCTACGCTTCATAGAAATATAGCTACGATTATTTGTAAATATTTATTACTCGAATCTGACTTATCTGGTAAATCTTTCGGTCGTTTGGTCTATTCTATTCAAGACGCTGACGTATATAAAAGATGGTATACGACGGTGCAATCTGCAAATAGATAATGTTGTATATTGTGTATTACAGAAGAAGAGCAAGACATGCAGGAGTTGAACGTGGGCGCGGTGGCGACGGGCTCCGGCTCCAACCTGTTCGGCGTGTCGGGGCGGCTCGCGTCGTGGGTGCGCGAGCTGTCGTCGCTGCGCTCGCGCGGCTCCGACGACTCGGCCGCCGAGCCGCTGCAGCCGCTCACGGCGGAGCGCAAAGCCCCGCCCAACGGCGCCCTAGGCCACGCCCCCTCGCTCGGCCACGCCCCGCAGCCCCCGCCCTGCTAGCGACGCCGCACTCGCGACACCCGCTACGGACGTTGCATTTTATCCAATAGTAGACACGTTTACGGCAAACTCGCGGAGTAGTTTGAACTTAGAACGAACGGACGAATTTTGACAGATGTGTTAAACTTTTTTCACGTAACGACAAACTGCCAGTGCCAGCCTTGTTTAGGCAAGAAAATGATGAATAAATGTAATGTTGTTAGTTTTTTTTAGTCAAACGTGTTATTTCGCCGGTGTAATAGTAATTATGTTTCATACGATTAAAATCTTATCCCTAATATAGACAAGTGTATTACATAATATGAATTGTTTTAATGATTTTCATAGTTTTCGATATTTTGAAGCTTTTGTGGTGTAATTAATTAATAATTGAATGAAATTAAACAATTAATGGTATTTAAAATTATGTAATGTAATATAAAATTTATATTATTAATGTTATCTATTATGTAATTCTTACGTAGCCTTGTACAGAATGGATTAAAATTAATGACAACATGAGTGGTATGCCTTATGAAAGGCAATATTGTTTTGTATAGCGTAGGCTAAGTGTATATGCAACGTGTGTAGGTGTCGCGATCGCGGTGGGCGTGGTTGTGGGCGTGGGCGTGGGCGGTCGAACCGCATATTATCTACCTCAAGCCGTCGTTCGGCTCTTCGAATCCTAGTTGTAAGCGTAGCTAGTGAATTGCTCGCCGCGTTGTTTTATTTATTTTACAAGTACGTATATAGTGTAGAATCAGCGGGAACACTCGCACACTCGCGCACGCCGCTATATATCGTAAGCCGATTTACAATTCTCATATTATAATGTTAACGTTGACGAAATAGGTTTATATAGAGTACAATACTAAGGCAACGCGCGCGCGTGCGAGTGTGCCCGCACACAAACAAGCTTCACAGGGTTATCTCCGACTAATCTAGACTTGACAATTACTTCAGTTAGCTATTAGTTTATTATTTGTAAAGAGACTTAACTATTCAAGTAACCCTAATATAGACTTAACTGTACCGTTTCAGTGTAACGAAGCACAATGCACGCATGATTCTTATAAGATACTCGAAATTAATGCAATTTATTTTGTGTTCACGTTTAGTGTGGTAAGACTGTAGATTGTCCGGGACAGCCCTGTAACCCGTTCGAGCACCGTCGAAGGCGTCGTTGGCGCCACGTCGGTGCTCGAAGTGAACGTCGCTGGTTATAATACTATTAAAATAATATCATGTACATTGTATTGTATAAATTCTTGAATCCTCTCTGCATTTATACTAATTTATTGCGCACAGAGTGTGCGGCGCGCGACAGAGCGGCAGTGCGAGTCGCGAGGCAGAGTTGTTCTTGTTAGAAGCAGTCGGGATAGATCGGTCGGTCGGACAGTCGGTCCGTCGGTCCGTCGGTCCGTCGGTCCGTCGGTCTGTCGGTCCGTCGGTCCGTCGGTCAGTCGGTCCGTCGGTCCGTCGGTCCGTCACGCAGTTCGTTTCATATCAAACGATGAATCCTATATAGTTTACCTCAGTAACATAGTTGTATCGATGTCATTTATGACGCAGCCTATTATTATTAAGTTTACCGGGTAAGTTGTAAAGTGTGTATACTGTATAGTTATCGTAACGTAGGTAAGATCGTGTACAAATTATTTTTATCGATTGGTTAGTTGGCGCGGTGGCGTGACGTCACGGCGCGGTGTCGTGACGTCACGGCGCGGTAGGCGCGGCAGTTGTAATACTCATGACTCGTTCTGTACATCGACATTACTTATCATTGCATATCGATTGTTACATTTAGATCGGATTTATCCACCAAAGACTTCAACTGAAAATCTAAATTTAGTTCTTAATCGGTGTGTAAATACATAAGTATTTAATAGTATACAATTATGTGAAATATTCACTTTTATACAATAGAATGTTGAATATTACAATATGGGAAAATAATGTGTTCTGTATCAATTATTATAATGCAATAGATGAATACGCCATTGTTGTTACATAGTCATGGTATATTGTCGTAATACGATTATTATATTTAAGTCTTACAGTATCTGTATTCTATAACCAAAGTCTAATCCTCAGACCAATGTACATATTATTGACCAGTGAAATAATAAACGAAATCATAGACAAATTACATTGACATAATATAGAGTTAATACAATTAAACGCATAGAACAATTGCTGTCGATAAGCAAATATACAATATTTGAATTTATATTTATACTTCGATTTGTCGTTATTCGTGGTTTAGAACCCTTTCGAATTTTGTATTGGCCGAGTAATTGTGCTACTGTATGTATGTACTAATCGCGATTAACACTCGATATCGTACGGACAATTATTCTAATAGATAAGACATATAATGACGGAATTAAAAATTAAATGCATATGAAATTTTATACGTTAGATTTTCTACTGCAAATTGTATTCTTTTAATAGCTATCTCAACGTAAGTTAAATTATACGCTAGCGAGGTTTAAATAAATGAAATATATTTTTAGCCATAGTAGTCTCCGATATACAACAATCCTGGACGTCGGTCGGTCCGGCGATTCGATACTTCGTGGTTTAAGGGTATTAACAAGTGCCTTTGAAAATCCAGCCTTCGTATGAACGCAGGATTGTTGATAGTGCGGCCAACATACGCACTCGCACGAACGGTCAGCGATTTGTCTTTGTGTTGAATAGTTATACGCGTCACGACTTTAGTGTGACTACAATCTACATAATTGAAACGGTTAGAGTCTGTAATGTCGAACTAAGTCTGGGATTGCGCCCCGCAGTAAATCTAAGTATAATTGTTACGCAAAACGCTGCATCTTAGTACACCATAGATGGCGATTACGAATGTTGTTTTTATAGGGCTTAGAAATGCACATTTATTTATCGTTGTCGAGGGCTCAAGGCACGTTGCAATATTAGCTTTACGACTCGCTTAGTTTGTCCGTATCTTTGTTTTAAATTATTGTAAATTTAACGTACATTTTGTTTATTTACATTGCATAGTGCCTTTTGCTCAATTATTAAAATTGTATTGGAATGTGTCACGGTAAAGAGTCTTTGTTATATACAATTGTATATGTAATATGATAAAGTGAAAGCTATCGGTAGGCAGCTGGCAGGCAGGCGGGGCCCCGCGCCGGCCCCGGGGAGTGGGGCTTCATGGCCTCGGAGCCTCGGCGGTCAGTACTCAGTGAGTGAGTGAGTGAGTCAGTGAGTCGTAGAGCGGGGCGCAGGGGCTCGGCCGAGTCTCGCACAACGTTGCCTCTCACAGCGTTCCCTGCGGGCTACAATAGCGACATTATTGAGTTATATTCGATCAGTATTTATTTTTAATTATAATTTTCCACCTAATAAGGCAGTTATACCTCATATTTAGTAACTATTTTTTGTAAATTATTGACTGATAAAATAATTTCCATACAATGTGTTCCTCGTGTGATTTGATGCGTGTTATGTATAGTGTGGGGGTAGCGTTGTGCTCTATGCTCAATTTAGATACAATTCACCAAACGTATGATAGTGTATAATTTTTATATTTAATTTAAAGAAAACCGAGTACCTATGAATAATAATTTTAATATTTATATTAATAAAAAGTTAAAAAAATAAATATTTGTTTCGTTTCGAAAATCTTTTTCCATTTCTTGGTCTTTGAACAAGTTATTTTCCAAATTTTCATAGCTTTTTCTTTTTTCTTAATTCCCGTACATCTAGTTTTAAAGGCTTTCGTGGAATTTTCCCAGGAACTCTACATTCGCAAAGCTTTTTACTATATCCATATTGTCTTAAAAGACAAGCCATGTAGAAGCATCCTTGCTCGCCATTATGCTTTATATTCTTTAAATATTTTACATAATATTCCGGGAAGTTTTGCTCTTCTGCGCCTAGGATAATAACTTCTCTATATGTCCAAGACGGCCAACGCTCTATAGGGATTTCATCATTATCACCCCGGGGAAGTGGTATTACAGTGTGCTCATATATACGACATCTCTTAGTTCCAAGGTAAGGCGTTAAAATATCCACATAATTAGGATAGTAGATTTTTCTATCGACACCTTCTTGCCTATTAGAAATTATAAATAGTAAATTATTATTAACTTAGGATATATTTCATTACTGAATGTCTGTCTACATGAAGTATGCTGAAAGTGTTTGTGTATTAAAAGATAACTAATTTACTTACTGGTCAAGATTGTTTAAGCTGTCAGTATTTAAACGCCATATTGCCCCCCAAATATGGGCATTTGCAGTAGGAACAGGAGTAGCTGTTGGACCTCCCCAAAACTTGGAATATCTTATGAAATCAAGCCTGCAGTTCTTTTGTTCAAAAATATATATGATTAAAATATTAATATATTTTTAATTTGAATTATGAAAATGCTAATACTATTTAGATAACTTACGTCCAACCGACCAATAGAAACAAACTCTGCTGTTGGATTATTCATATGAATCCTAAATGTCCAAATATTACTTCCATATGCAAAATACAAACATTTTTTCAGCTTATCATCCATGGGTTTTAATATTTTACAATAAAACAAACTAAAAATTTAACTATGTTAATATATTTAACATTATATAAATTATAAATAAACAAAAATGAAAATATGTATATGAAAGAAGAATATTGTTATAGTTATGTCAATATCTTATTATGACATTAACAATAGACATTTAATATAGGTTTTTTTTTACAAATTTTAATTTACAATTTTTAAACATATTAGTCCATATTTAACTTTTCAATCATTTTTGGAGAAGCCTTCTGATCATTGTGTGGGATTTTTTTAAGTTTGATTACATATTCTTTTGGTAGATTACATTCTTCTGCTCCCTTAAGAATACAACTTAAGTATGTTATAGAGGGTCTCCTGTCCATTGGAATTTCTTCATCATCTTTTCTGGGAGGAGGGTTAACGGTCTGTTGATATGTCCTGCATTGCACTACAGTACCACCTGGTGTTTCAATATCAACTGTCTTTGGAAAATACCAATTAGTATCTACACCTTCCTGCCTAAAAAAACAATCAAAAATAAGAAAAGATAAATAATCTTATATAAAATATAGATTAAATTAGATAAAATCTGTGAAATTTTCTTCTTTATTATTTACGTAACTATATGATAATGTAATAAAAATACTCTAAGAATAACTGAATCACCAATCTAAGGCAGGCATATCCTTATTCTGTATTCTCCAGACAGCGCCCCAAACATGATCATTCTCTACTGGTACTATGGTTGCTGAAGATCCCCTCCAGTGGTCACTATATTTTATAAAGTTTAATTGGTGGTCCTGAAATATATCAATTATTATATAATACATACCATGAAGGAGATAACACTAGTGTGCTGTGGTTAGTCCAAGAAAATAAGGCTTTATATACGAATTACGAATTTGCGATAAAAACTATAATAATTTTTGGTATAATGTATTTTGAAAGATCCGTTAACGAATAGTGTAAGTCTTTTTTAAATTCACCCCAGATATTTTGTATCACGTCGAGAATGTTATATTATTCATAATTAATTAATTTAAGACGAGCATGCATCACTTACATCCAATCTGCCGATGCCAATAAACTCTGCAGATGGGTTATTAATACGAATTCTTTGCTTTAACAAATTACTACCATAAGCGAAATAATGGAATGTGTCTTTAACTGGAGCAAACATTGTTAAGTATGAAGAAAAAATATAATAGGCGAAATATTAATCTTCAGGGTTTTTATTATCATCGAAAGTTTAAATAAAATGCGTTTATGATTTAAATCATGACTTCTGCATGAATAAACATATTATAGTTAGGGTGCAACTTTTGAATATTAATTTATTTGTAATCTAATTAAATAAAAAATGTAAATACTTAAACGGAAAATTGATAGGTAACTTCTGTTGACTTTTTTATCCTTAATGTCAAAACTCAAATGTCAAGTGTCAACTGTCAACTGTCAATAGGGGCATTCCACGCCAAGCGGACAGGTAAAAAATGTTGATGCTTCAGATTTCAATAATATTTTAGTATGTTACCTATATAGGCCCTCAACCTAGTCAATCAATATTTTTACTCTGTGGCATTTAGTTATTGATTTAGAGTCTACAGCAGGAATGCACTATTTGTAGTCCCTAATAACGTAATTTAAAATGTAAAAGCAATAAACTTAAGAAATGAATTTTATAGTTTAGATATTGAGCTCTCTTTTGACATTTTTAGAAAGTGTATATTTATTTTGAAAATAAAAAAAAATAGAATTTTATTTTATTAACTCGATTTTCTCAAACTTGAACCATTTCTTTTTTTTTATTTATTTTTTCAATAATAGCTTATAGTATGTAGATTAATCCTTGCTAAGTCTCATAATGGGCCCGGGAGTAGTTTAGGAGCTAGACAAGTTACAAGGCCGGAGCGCAGCGGTAGGCGCCGTGCCGCGCCTCACCCCGTTACTACCAGTTTGCAGAAACATTCAATTTTATAAATAATTAATTGTTTTTTCTTTACGATATGAAAATACAATATATTAATAATATTAAAAATCAGGTTAGTTTACATCGTTTTACAATTTTAGCACTACTGGTACGCTTTATTATAATACCCTGAATTAATCGAATGAAGGCATGATATTTTTCGCAAATCTATCTCTAAGAAAACATCTACTCTCTTCAAAGTCTACTTTTATATAGCAGCATAATATAGCAGCTCGGACAAGTTTACAATCATCAAACAGTATCAAGACACCTGAAAAGTTGTACGATTGGCCTAAAACATCAATGCCCCACCACTCATAAATTTTTAAATATATCTGCTATAATAAAAGCTTATATCTCAAAAATTAAAGCGATAACATATCGTTTTTAATATTTAATTACGTTACTTATGAAATAGATAAATGGATTAGAAATAACAACATGCACTTCTCCATACAAATTTATTTATTTACAAGCCTCTAATTCCATACCATAATCTGGCGCCGCGCAGCGTTATTTAGGTACACGGTTAACACGGGCAAAGTAGGCGAATTCGCGATGTTAAGTACATACTAGTTAACACGGGCATTTTAGACGGAATGGCGATGTTAACTCCTAGTTAACATGGGCATTTTCGATGGAATCGCGATATGAACTACTAGTTAACATGGCTAAAGGAGCGGTTAAAACATTCTAAGTTAAGCGTTATACCGCATAATTCGCTCTAATGCTTTAATTGAAAAACTAGGATCGTTTGCATAGCGAAAAAACATCTTAAGAATATGTTTTTCATTGATAGTAATACTAAGACTGACGATTGACACTGACACCTCAAAATTTGACAAGTTTTGTATTGGAGGGAAGTATTAAATAATTGTTATTAATTTATCATTTCATACTTGTAATTTGTATTAGCCTAGAATAACAATAAAACATATTTACGCATTTTACTTTATTTAATATTAGTTAGTTTGACTTAATTAAAAGTTTTCACTGTAACGTGGTTTTCACAAGTGACTGTAGAATATACTGAATTAAAGAATCACAAGTTACACCATCAAGCAAAAAGCGTAAAAATATGGATGTTATCGACGCTATAAAAAAAGATAAAGCTTATTTAAAATGTAAAGCAATTGTGAAAAATTGGGAAAAAGAATTTAGAGTAAAGAATATGCGGTTACCATCTAAATTTGATATTAAAGAAGCACCATCTAATATTAAATATGCATATAAAAAATATTTCCAGCTCAAAAGCGCTGCACTTGAAGATTCATTATCAATATGCGATTTAGATGAGGAACCATTCGAGTCTCGAATCTCAAGTCCTAAGTCAGCAAAAAGTTTAGAGTGGACTTCGATTAACAGTATAGAAGATGAAATTCTAAAAGAAAATAATACTATGCCTGTATTACCTAGTGCTCAAGAATTAGAACAAATTTTATCATCAGCTGATTCCACAAAGCCTACCTTATCTTTTAATGTCTATAATGAAAATTTATCAAAAAAACTATTTCATAATAGAAAATTTTCTTTACGAAATCCTAGAAAAATTTCATTATCTTCTCAAGCAACTAGTAACATATCTACTGTAAACTGTAGTAAACTCAGTAGTATTGAAACTATTTCAACAGATGTTAACATTTTAAATAATGAATCTTGCAGTATGGTTGAATGTGAGAATAACATTACAATGAAAGAACCAACTGTTTTGTACAATCCAGTAGTGGATAATTTATCGGAATCAAATAGTTTTAAAGGAATGTTTTCATCAATAAACACAATTACAGATGCATCTTTGAGACAAATAAATACTGGTTGGCTTCAAAGAGTAATGGGAGATTCAAATCCAGAAAATGTACAATTTGACAATGTCCTCAGTGGACATAATATAGAAATTGATGAACATAAGTCTAAATTTGGTCTTAACAATATTCATTTGGAAAATGTCCATGAGAAATTTTCAGATTATGTAGAAAATAGTGAATCAGAAGAAGAAAATAAAAGTATAAGTCACTTAAAACCAGCTCTCAAAAAAAGAAAATTATCAAATATTGATGCTATTTGTGTAAGCAATAAAAATACTGCAAAAAAATCTAATAGACAAGAAAGTTTTATTAAAACTTCAAAGTCAAATAAAAATTATGCACAATCCAAAACTAAAAACACAAAAAGTAATGACAAATTAAGCAATAAAATTAATGATGATGGTGATAGTCCTCCGGATATAGCAGAATTTTTACCTTTTGGGTTAAAAGAGAAAGTTTATCCAAGACACTCAAATCTATCAGACATTCTTAAAACAGTCCATGAAAAGCCAGATATGCAAACAACCACAGCACAGGATTATAAAGACGACAAATTACTTAAAAAGATGCAAGATGGAACTGCGAATGAGAATTTTGTAAGAATTAATTTAGAGAAAAAAGTATATGCTAGGGGTAAGAAAACCTTTAAATATTCAAAATATAAAAAGCAGCTGTGGAAGGATAAAAAAGCACTTCATGCTGGTATGGAATTCCCTGAGGCAGGAAAAGTAACTTGCTTCAAATGTGGCCTAGGAGGACATATGGCCCGTTATTGTACTGCCCATAAGGAAAATGTACTTTTGCCATTAGATAAATGTGAAGAAAGTGACATACCCACACTTCAAGATATGGAAAAAGTAGTAAATGCAAATATTGATGACACAAATGCGGAAAAAGAACTACATTCATGCCTTTTTCGGGCAAGTGAAGTACCAGAATCGTTTATTAAATTACTAGGCGATAGTCCTCCCGATGAAATGAAACCTATATTATCAAAGCCTGATGACATTTCTGAAGAGTTACACAAAACCCTTCAACTATTTGGGCATTCCAATTTTCGCCCTGGGCAAGAAAAAGCTATTAGGCGCATTTTATCAGGTTTATCAACATTACTTATTTTATCAACTGGCAGTGGAAAGTCTCTATGTTACCAATTACCAGCATATATGTATAGTTCACATTACAAATGCATAACATTAGTAATATCCCCCCTTGTTTCTCTGATGGAGGATCAAGTTTTAAGCATGCCAGAATTTTTAAAAGCAGGCTGTCTACATACAAACCAATCACCTACACAAAGAAAGAAAATTATTGAGTTATTGAAAAATGGAGAAATTAACATCCTCCTTATTTCGCCAGAGGCTTTGATTTCTGGAGATACCTCTAATGGGTTTGCTGGACTTTTTAAATCACTACCTAAAATTGCATTTGCATGTATTGATGAAGCTCATTGCGTATCTCAATGGAGTCATAACTTTAGGCCAAGTTATTTAATGATTTGTAGAGTTTTACAAGAAAAATTAAATGTGAAGTGTATTCTAGGATTAACTGCTACTGCTAGCAAAGCAACAATCAATAATGTTATTGAACATATTAAAATACCAGATGGAATAAATGGAGTTGTAACCAATCCTTCTTTACCAAAAAATTTAAATCTGTCAATGTCCTTCGAAAAGGATAAAGATAAAGCTTTAGTTTCTTTGCTAAGCTCTGAAAAATTCTATTCGTTTAATTCTATTATTGTCTATTGTATAAGAAGAAATGAATGTGAAAGAATAGCAGCTGTATTAAGATCATGTTTATCTGAACCTGGAAAAATTAATATGGAGAAACAAAATAAAAAACGTAAAAGAATGTCTTACGTTGCAGAAGCATATCATGCGGGCATGTCTGCTGCACAACGTAAAAAAATTCAAAGACATTTTATGGATGGAACTCTTAAAATTATAGTTGCAACTGTGGCTTTCGGTATGGGAATTAATAAGTCAGACATAAGATGTATTATTCACTACAATATGCCCCCTAGTTTTGAATCATATGTTCAAGAGGTTGGCAGGGCTGGACGTGATGGAAAACCAGCTTACTGTCATGTTCTCATGACTAATTCAGATAGTGATAAAAATGAATTATTAAAACATGTATATTCAAATTCAATTGACCGACCAACAATAAGGAAACTTATCCAAAAAATATTTATTCCATGTAAGTGTATACAGGAAACAAATTTAAATGGGGTAGTGGCGGCCATGAAGTGTAATGGACATGAAGTGGGTATACCGATTGAAACCACAGTAGAAGAATTAGACTTGCCTTCTGAAAATATTGCCACATTGTTATGTTATGTAGAACTCCATAAGAATAAATACATTAAAGTGCTGAATAATGCATATACCATGTGCAAAATATCTTCCTATGGTGGTCCAGGAAAAATTCTAGAAGCTGCAAAAAGTTGTCCACCTCTTGCTATGGCATATTTAATTGAAGGGAAACGAAATCCAAATGTTACAAAAGATAGTATATTAGAATTTAATGTTATAGAAGTAGCTGCTGCTATTGGATGGGAAAGTGGGATGACGAAATACCATTTGAAAAATTTGGAATGGTCTGTCAGTGCGGGTATTTCCAAAAAATCATTTTTAAAAGTAGAATTTAATACTCTCGGTTTTAGAATTATTGCTCCAGGTGATTTAAATTCAACTCAACTTGACACTGTTCTTGATGATTTACATAAAATTGTTCAAGATCAAGAAAAAATGATGCTTTATCAGCTTGAAGAAATTAATAATTCATTTTACCAACTTCGTAAATTCGTCAATGATGAAGAAAAACAAGAAAGATCAAATAAACTGAAAAATATAATTGATAATTATTTTCAAAGAGATGAAAACTTCCCTACAAATATTGAATTACAGCAACGACCTTTAGACTATGAGCAAGTAGCAACTGATGTTAGGGCATTGATTGCAATATATAAAGACTGCAAATTTACAGGGAGGAGTATAGCAAGAATTTTTCAAGGCATATCTTCGCCAAATTTTCCAGCTCTGGTGTGGGGTCGATGCAAATTTTGGCGTTCACATTTAACTGAAGACTTTAATGGTATTGTAAGAATAGCAACACAACAAATCATCCAAATGAAACTTTAATGGAAAAATCGATAAATTTTTAGTTTTTTCTTTGTTGGATAACACTTGACTAATGTATAAAAAAATATTTTGTAATAAAGAAATTTAAATAAATGATCGGAATTTTAAAAATAAATAACCCAAGGAATATAGATCTTGTAGCTTTAAAAACATTCATTTTACATAAATTTAAATCATTGTTTAGTTTTTAATTTTTTTCTTGTTTATACAATTTTAAATTGAGGGATGTGAAACATTAAGGGTACCTAATGTTTCAAAAAATACGCATATAAAGTTAACGAAATTATTATTCTATTATATGATATTAAACAAAATATTGCCGAATCAGAACATGATTAAACATTTAAATACATATAATTGTTATTGCATATTATTATATACCTTACCTTAACGTACGAAATTATTAGTTCACAATGTAGGAAATACTCATTAAAACCAATATTTGGAAGAAAATTAATTAGGAATTCTATACGGTCTATAATATACTAAGGAGAAACTAACACTTCGCATTTAAATTTAATAATTATTAAAAACAAAACATACTTTTAATGGTTTAAAAACTACTGAATAAATAATTAAAAATAAGGATTAACAAAGGAATAATTTTTAAAATAAACGTTTACTCACAAAATTATGGTATCTAAAGAGAACACTAGATAAATATTGTTAACATATTTTGTTAACGTTTAAAAATAAATTTGAGGAAGATTCATAAGATACCAAACACGTTTTTTATATTACATAATAAATGGTAACCGCATATTAGGATAGCGGCAATTTAAACCATATGGTGCCTACTAAGTACAAACAAACTCTCAAACTTCATATAGAACTAAGAAATAATGACAAGCTTCTGAAAAACTAACAATGTACAGACTATACTAAAAGGCAGTGAATATGTTAACTAAAGTTACACATACAGTGGAAGAAATATTTTTAATTTATGTAATTGTTTCAAAAAAAGTATAGGTATACAAAAATGCTAGTTGTTATTATTCAAATTATGCAAAAATATTGTACTAACCATGCGTGATTCATATAATATACATAGTGAATTTTTCTACAATACTATACTAGTACACTAAACATGACTAAAAACTGAGAAATTCCGAGAAAATAATCTAAGTCGATTTTTAAAAGAACTAAAATTGCAATATTCAATTTATAAATTCAATGCAGACCCAAGTCACGAAACGAAATGTCTGATCTTGAAAAAATAAATACATTGTTATAATACATCACGCGAGAGATAAACGAAAAAATTACAATATATATTTGTATACTTTAAAATTTAAATTTTTGAGCAAATTTAGAACATATTTGCCATTGGCGTTGTTATATAAATTATGCCATACTTCGAAATAAAAACAAAATGCATATCACATACATTACACATTTCTAATCTCATACATCTTCATCAAGATCGTATTCTATGAATAAAAAATTATTACACAATTGTTACACTGAAAGAGAAACAAAACTATTATATTGGGCGATGTTTCGTTTTAAGATGTCCGCACAAAGCCCTAAGACTCGTTCAAACCTGTAAAAAACAGAGATTAGTTGAATTAGTAGTGCCCACTTTTATTCTATTGAAACTATGGTTTTAAAATAATTCTTATATATCCTTAGTTTATAAGAATGATTCGACTCGGTCCCTCAACGATACAACGGATCAAAATCAACGATAAAAGTTAAATTAGTATATTATTAGCTACGCTGTACCTAACGTAACATATGCACATAGCTTTAAAATAAACGAAATATGTTTTTTTTAGTCTTTACTGCAACTAAAACATACATCCTTAAAAGGCCGGCAACACACTCGTGACAACGCGAGTGCTCATGGGCGGCGCTGATCACTTAACATCAGGTGACGCGCTTGCTCTATTGCCCCCTATTATACAAAAAAAAATACATAGGTATGTTTTAGTTGACATATTTAACTAATCTATATTAATCTATATTATTATTAGTTAAATATGTCGTAGGATTTAGTCTTTAACAAATGTCTATTTTAAGATTCCCTCACAATCTTCAATAATAACGCCATCGCCATATTTTTGTCTCGTTCCTCCATGAACATATAATTATAATATAACATATGTGAAACTACTTTCGCCATTTTATAATACTTTTTTAAGTTAATGGTTTATATTTCCGATGGGTTGTATTGTTTTGGTAATATTATAACTTACGGCAAAATACGAATATCAAATTTAAGCACGCCTCAAGTCTTGTAATTTTGACAGATTTGTATGGCGAACGGTCAAAACAGACCGATTTGAGTTGTACTTAAATTTGAATAGTATTTCAGTATTCTGGCATTTCAGAGCCTATTCTAAGAGGATGTAAGGACGACGGACGCGCGTCACGTGCGGCGTGGCGGCTATCTCCTAAGTTCCTAACACAGTAAAAGTCGGAGCGCTTACCGTGCTCGATCGAGCTTGACGCACTTGAGGGGCCCGGCGGCGCGCACGGTGGCGGCGCGCGGCCGGTCCAGCAACAGCGCGATCTCGCCGAAGTAGTCGGACGGGCCCAGCCGCCCCACCTCCACCGCCTCGCCCTCCGGCGACCCGCCGCGCTGCTGCAGCACCACCGCACAACCTGAAATGTACACATACACCTTCTGTATCATTTTAATTCTATAAATAAGTAAAATTGTGCTTACAGTCTATACGTTTTACATAGCAAAAGAAGGGTTTTGCAGGGCTACAACACAAATTGCCTTGTAGGTCTGCTGATCACACTTTATCCTAACTGGATTTATATTTTTAATGAAAACGTGAAAAAAATGTAAGCGTAAAATGGAATTGTAAAATATTTGGAAATAAATAAATTTTAATGTTATTATTATCACATTATTGTACAACTTCAGTTAGACAATTCATCTGGGTAACCTTGAAATAACCTATCAAATATCTATGTTAATTTAGATAGACACAAGATGACATGGTACCTTCGACAATAATGTAGAAATCGTTGCCGGGTTCGCCTTGACGTACTATGGTTTCACCATCGTTAAATGATACCGGTTCTAACGCATCCGCAACTGTCAATCGTTCCCATTTCTCGAGGCTCTCTAAAATAAAAAAAAAGTGGAATTATAATTGAATGAGGTTAAATATTCATAATACAGGTCATGCTTTTTTACCTGTATCATTTGTACATATAAACTTATTTGTGAGCACTTCAACAGTAAAAGAAAATATAACATACCTAGAATAGAAACTCGAGACAGAAATTCGTCGTACATGCGCCGTTTTCTTATAGTGGAACCCATAAGGATTCTTCTATAGGAATCCCGATCGAGTCCCCATAGTTTGAGCGGAGTTTTAGCGCGGACGGTTGCGGCTCGTGGAGTGCCGTATATAAGGGCCAGTTCACCAAAACTGCCACCTTCTCCTATTGTCGTCACTACTTCACCATTTACTAATACCTGATTGTAAATATAAAAATATTTTAGTCCCTAATATTCAATACAAAATCAGTTATCGCTGACACTATCATACATGATAACTCTGTGAAGGCAGTGACTTTTCTCTTAACCAGAATGTAAAGTTGTGAATATAAAACGAATTTTGAAAGTTAAGTATGTATTGAGTCTAAAAATTTTTAATAAAGAAATTGTATTTTCTAAAATATCTTATGTAAACTTTAATTTTCCTTAAACAAAATGCTTAAGGCAAATTAATAATGAATACACTGGAATAACAATATTATCTATGAGGATATTATGCTATGTATAATATATAAATAGTAAATATTTGTAAGCATAACAAACATAGCCCAATCTTTTTTTTGTAACTTTATATATTATTTATCACATTAATGTTAAGATAAACTATTAAATAATAGGTTCATTTTTGAACACACCTCAACTTCACCTGAATCAATTATGTAAAAATTGTCTCCTTCATCTCCCTGTTGGATGACAGTTTCACCAACAAGACATTGTACTGGAAACATGGCATCAAACATGTCTGCTCGCTCAGATTCATCCAAGTGTGTAAATAGTACATTGGATGCTATAGCCCTAGACAATGCACCCATTGTCTTATAGTCTTTTGGCACCACCTATAATAATATGACATTTTACCACTTTAGTTTATGTAATTAAATTAGTAAATTAATTTAATCATAAATAAATCTAACCTAAATAATTATTTTATCATTAACTTTTTTTATCCACTACTAGAATATAGATTAATTTAAATAAATTAATAAAATGTAATAGATTTGCCATTCGTAAACTAATTCATTGATCAGATTTAAATGAAACAGCTTCAAAAATGATATAAGAAACAATGTTAACCTTTTTCACATAACTTGTAGCGTCTTCCTCGGTGACTGGCTCTGCACTGATCCCGCCACGTCTGCGAGGTAATTGCCCTCCTAACACTGGAAGTGGTGACAGCTCTCCATCAGCCTCACCTTCAGATGTTACAGCAGCAGCTGCCGCCGCCTTTACTTGTTCCTTCAAAAATGGTTCTTACTAGTATTGCATGTATTAAAATGAGGAGATAAACAATTATTATAATTCATATACTTCTATTTACATTTTACATATTTAAAAAAAGAGACTGATAAGCTTCCAATATATTTATATTAGTAATATTGCTTATACTAACAATATAGTAATGCTTATTTATCTTAAGTAAAACATATTTTATAACTAAATAATATATTTAAGGTAAGAAAATATGGAAGTACATTTTTTCTTTATGAATAAGGTTTAAATTTACTTAATCGAATGATAGATTTCAATATTGATGTCATTAATTAATGTAATAAAAAGTTATACTATAAGAATCTTGCCTCTATTGTAGAGAGTAAAAATGCAAGTAAGTGATTTCTATAAGAATGCATTTTACAATTTTTTTATTTAAATGTAAAGACATGATTTGTATTACATCAATAATAAAATGATAAACATTGAAGTTTTTAGTAACACTTAATTTACATAATGCCATAGTAAAAACAACATTGCTTTAAACTCTACAGTAAAAGATACACCTATTACATTGTGATATATTTACATCTAAATATATTAACGATTTAATTATTAATATATGAAAATAATCTTACCATTATTTAAAAGTATCAAACGCAAAATACGCGAGACGAGACTAATATGAGTTCGTCTGCTACGCAAGTGTGAAAAATTACGTAGTTATTAAATTTAGTTTTAACTCAATATTTATAGTCCAAATACCACTTCAGGAATCTTACAATCTATTTTGAGTCTCAGCTGTCAACTGGAGCATCGATTGAACATTTTACATCACCTATGTCCAGTCGAGTATGATAAGTTAATAGTTTTAAACTAAATTCATGTAGTTTACCTTGTATTTAATAAATACATTTTTAATTTCTTTTAAAATAAAAGTGTTTTTATAAAGTAACTAACTCACTCTTTCTAATTTTTGAAAATATTGTCGTAAGAATGTCACTGGATCGTCAGGCCTATTTACACAAAGTTGAACTATACAATTTTTTAATAATATTTGTATATTATGACTTTGAATGTAGTTTTCACATTGATTTAAGCATTGTTCTTCTTCCAAAGTATCCATGTTTTTCATTATAAGGATAACATTTATTCTACATTCAAGATTAGAATTATCGTTTACAAATAATAAAAATTCATTTATACTTTATCCGCCTACTACAAACTACAAAATTGCCAATTGGACAGCTGACATATTTTTATATTTGACAACGTGTTTTTTTTTTCATTATATACTTCAGGGCTATTAAGGCTATTATGTAATTTGGTATAATTATAAATATGTAAGCTTGAACTTTTCTGCGTCTTTCAATTTCAAAGTAACTTTATACTTAGTTATAGTTAATTTTATCATTATTCCCTCACATAAGTCGCTTCTCAGTTATCGTTAAGTTAAACTTATACTCTTAATGTAATAAATATGTTATGTATATCTTTTGTATTCATAATTCTTCAACTTATTTTTTTTATGTATAATAGAAATTCAAAAGAGCAACCTTTTTTGTACCTCATAAAATATAAATATGTAATTTTGTGGTATATTTTAAAAAATTTTAAGTTGTCTGTTATTCAATATTGATATATTCATTTTGAAAATTTTGTTAGAATCTACATTCTACCTCTATTCGCGCTGACTACTGGTTATAGTGCATATATATATTCTATATTATTCTACTCTTTGATATATTGTATAGTCTATGTTGTAAGCTGGAGCCAAAGAGTATTGAATAGTCATAATATAATATATTGGCTGTAGCATTGCGACTTGCGAGTTGCGACTAAAACGTAGTGATTACATTCTCTTTGGTTGCGACTCGAGTGAAGAAGTGTCAAATGTGCTGCTGTTGAAGGAAAGATGGAAGCCGCCACAGAAGAAGCCGGTGGAAAAAATCATCTAAACAACGTGTTAACTGATACAGAAATCACTAATTTACCTAATAGTGTTGTGGAAAAGGTTAATTCATACATAGATAAAACATTTGGAGAATATTTAACTTCAAAAGCTTTGTTTGAGACTACCAAATCACAAATTGGTAAGTTGCCGGCCTTTTAGTATTGCTTAACGCGTTTTAACTCGCGTTATCATTTCTAGTTTCTTAAACAATGTTTAGAACATCTACTGTGTTGAAACTCATCAACGAACTCGTGTACTACGTATTTAAATGTGGCGCGGGAGTTTTATGATGTTATGTTTCTTGCGATTTAGTGATTCTTACTTTTAAATGATCTCTGATTTATAAATATTTGTTGCTATTTGTAATGTTATTTGTTTGTGCATGATTTGATTAAAGAAGCTTGGAGAGTATAAAAAATTTGACGATAGTCAAATTTTATGACAGGAAAGAATGAGCTGAACATTATTAACCTAAGATTACTAACTGTATTTGTTATTTACCTCCAACTCAATAAGTTCCTAGACATTATAACCCAAAAACTACCAAAATATATTAGTTAGTTATTTATAGAAGTACAACAGTTTTCTATATTAAAATGTCAGCTTTATTGTCATGGTCTTACTTATACTCTACAAGCGGCACCCTGCGGTTTTACCTGCATTTATGCATACACATATTGTTCCTCTTGAATCACTATTTGATAAAAATTGGTTGTGCAGTTTTTAAGCATACATAGGGACAGACAGAAGAAAGCAAATTTCTTTTGTACTATGTAATGATATTTTTACCTCTTGATGGAATGCTTCAAAATATTTTACTAGATTCATGTTTATGAATAGTCTTTATTACTTTGCATTGGGTGGTTCTTATGCTCATTTTTATTATAAATATATAATATTATATCATATATTATAGGGTTAGTATAATAAAAAAGAATCAACTTGAAGAGCTTGTTTTTTCTCTCTTATATTAATAAAAATAAAATTTCTGTAGTTAACATTTTCTATTCTTAATTAATTGAATAATTCTTTGTTTACAATAAAGAACATTAAATTCAAAAGTTTATAAAATAATTGTTTTTCTTAATTCTGTATGTAGTAACAATTTTTTATTGGTTACGTACAACACCATACTTCACATACTTAATTGTTATGTATACATTTTCTATAAAATAACTCAAAGGACGAATTTGTTTGACAAAAGTGACAAAATATATTGTACTAGCTGCTCCCCGTGGTTTTACCCGTAGTTCCTGTTCACGGGGCAATACCGGGATAAAAAGTATCCTATGTTTTCTATTTATCAAAATCAAAATCAGCCTATGGTTGTTCACTGCTGGACGTAGGTGTCATGTATATAGATACATACCAAATTTGAACTAAATAGGTAGGTGATTTGGATATTTGGATGAATTTTTTTGAAAGGTTCTCTCTTAAATTGTTTATTTGTATTTTATATTAACTAATTAGCTAATAAATATTACTAAAAAGGCCTTGAAAGACATCACATGTACGTCACAAACAGTGTTGGACGGCTAATTAGAAACATTACTGACGGTCCTCGACATAATGTAAAATTCTTTACCGCAGTCATTTTAAATATTAAAATATCAGCACATCAATATGTTCAGAGGTTTATCACCTATTAGAAAATCAATAAAAATCCCAATACAAAAGTACATTTTCAACATAATGTTTTATAAAACCATTTAAATCAGTTTTAAGGTATGACCACTACTGGACAACTAATTAGAAACAAAAACATAAAAGTAAAAAAAAGTGACATATTTTGTTACGTATTATTGAAAATATGCGTTGAAATATGGCCATCCTAGTAGATAGTAGTGTGTTAGTATTAAACACAATGTAATACAAAAATATGCATGATTTATTCATATTTAACGAATTAAAATCGAGATGTTTTTCAATATGTCTACCACGACAAGAACGCTCTGTAATTGGTTGTAGTTCTGGTGACGTCACGCAATTAGGGTGAGTGGGGGTAGATTGAACGGTTTTTTTTTATAAAATGAGTAGCGTTGTATTTATAGTATTGTGAAATGGAGTATATTATCTTAAATTAAAATAAACGAAAACGAAAACGTTTTTTAAAACGTAAAGTACAACATTTATCCATATTTGGATATAATACCACAATGAAGAATAAAAAAATGCACTGATGTGTTAATAGCATAACGTTAACTAACTTGGACTTAAAGATATAGGGTAAGATAAAAACTGGATTTTATTAAAAAAAAAGTCTAATTTCAATCACTTCAATATTTTAGGTACCCAAGCGCTATAAGCGTCCAATGACGACTCAGGTGTGCGAGGTAACAAAATTATGTTCAGAACAATGTTGTCAAGAGTACAAAAACTTTACTAATTCTGGTGTTCATCTTCTCCCCACTCACCCTAGTGTACTTCGTGTGACGTCACTGGAATGACATGGCGTCGGCCATTGTAGAGACAGCGTTTTTACAATTCAAACTTTAACATTAATTCTTGTTATAGGTACTGCACGTTTCCCGTAAATATTTATGTGGTGTGTGGTGTGGCCTATTGTATCAAGAATATAGATTGCCTAAGAGTACATAAATTATTTTTTGTGATTTATATATTAAACCTCTTACACCCATGTTATGTTATACATTAAAATTGGTTTATACGCTGGAATTATGATTATAAAGTTTAGGTTGATTTGATTTTACAGTTTTGTATTAGAGTTAAACTGATCAGCTTTTATGTCTAAAGTTTTCAGTTTGACTCGTCTCTCTGATTGTAAAGTTAAAATTGTGGCCATTTACCTCACTTTGAGCATGTAATAACTTTGAGCCTTAAACCTGCTTTCAGATGAAAAAGTAGCAGCACTAGAAGCTACAGCGACTGAAACTGCTTTAAAGTATGAAGAAGCAGCAAAAAAGTTGCTTGTTGCAGAAGAGACAATAACTGAATATGAAAAACAAGTTGTTAATCTTAACACGGAACTGGAAAAGTCACGTGAGAAGATTTTTCGACTGGAAAATGAAATTATATCTCTTAAAAGTTCAAGGGATGCAGCAATTGATGAAAGGAATGACCTAACACGTATTTTGGAACGACGTGATACAGAAATTGAAAGGCTTACCACAAATGAAGCATCCCTTTCTCAACAGTTGCGTTCTGCTATAGATTCCAAATGTGAAGCATTAGCCTTAAACGATGACATTCAAAGCAAAGAACTATCACTACAATACAGGGAGAAACGTTTAGATCAAGAAAGAGTTTTACTAAACTCTCAAATTAATATTTTAAATGAAGAGGTTGACAGGCTCACTTCTGAATTACAAACTGTCAGATTGAACAATACTAGTAGAGTTGTAAATTTGGAAACACAGCTAACAGAAAAAGTTGAAGAATTAAATGTTGCTAATGATCAAATCACACAACTTAATGAAATAAAAAAGAATCTGAATAGTCGAGTTGAAAATTTAACTCAGAGACTAATGGAACAGAGAGAATTGGAAAATAAAATGGCAGAAAATTATAAAAAAGAACTTGAAGCCAAAACTAAATTAGCTGACTTATTCAAAACTATGCATGATGATGCAGAAGCGAAAACTTTAGAATTAACTGAAGGAATTGGTGAATTGCAAAAATTACTAAATGAAGCTACTGAAAAATATGGTGATTTAGAAACCAAATATAAACAAGCAGAGTTAGATCATGAGGAGTTGATGGAGAAGAAGAATGAAATAATAGCGTCATTAAAAAATGAGCTGGAACACGCAAATGATCTTCTTAAAGCAGCAAATGCCCAAAATTTGGAAATGGCTCTAAGTGATCTAGCTCCATCTGCTGCTACAGCAAGTAAACTAATAAAATCTGGAATGTCACTTACTCAAATATATTCTCAATTAGTTAAAGTATCTGAAGATTTATCCCAAGAAAAAGAAGAAAATAGACGTCTTAATATAACTATAAATAGAATTGTGCAAGAATTAGAAGAAAAAGCACCTCTTCTACAAAAGCAAAAAACGGAATATATTGAAGCAATAGAAAGCAATACTGCTCTTTCTCAACAAATTGAGTCTCTAACAATTGAGTGCAATAGACTAAGAGATGATTATAATGAAACATCAAAGATTGCCAACCACTACAATAGGGAAAATACTAAATTGAAAGGTGAACTAGCTGATTTAGGTAGGCAAGTATGCTTTTTGTTAAAGGAAATAGAGCATAGCCGAGGTGGACTACTTAATGGTGACCATGATTCCTCTCAAAGTAATAGTAACACTACAAGCTCATCTGACCTTAATTCTTCACGTCTTATTTCTAAGACTCTTGTTACATTTACTGATATACAGGAATTGCAATCAAATAATCAAAAGCTCTTGCGAATGATTCGAGAGTTAACTGATAAGCAAGAAGAACTAGAACGACAAAAAGAACAGTTTGAAACTGGTGAATTAGAAAATAAAATCGATGCATTAAAACACCGCGTTACAGAACTAACTGATGCTCAAGACAGACAAACAAAAATGGTAAATGGTTTAATTAGACAAAGAGATATGTTTAAAAAGCTGTATCATGATCTCATGCGGGGAAAACGCCATGAGGTGTCATCTGTGCTTGATAACTCAGATTTAGATAAAGGTGAATCTTATTCCATGGATACGTCACAGGAAGTAAATACTTCTAAGCCGCAAAATATTGAGGTTTCTAATTTTGAAGTTAAATACAAAGAAGTTGAAAAGCAGTTAGATATGATAAAGGAAGAATATAAAACTTACAAAGAAGAAAAGATTACAAATGAAAGAATGTTATTTGAACAAATTGATAACATGAGGCAAGAAATATCTAAACTTACTGCAGCTAATAGCAAGTGTGCTTCTACACTAGAATATAATAATGAAAGGCTAAGAATTCTACAAACAAATATAACAACATACAAGAAACAAATACAATCATTAGAAGAAAAAAATAAGGCATATAATACTACAATTGCCAAACATGAAGTTTCTCTACAACACCTGAGAGATGAAACTTTAAATGCCCAAGGCAAACTAGCGGCAGCTGAAATCCAAATAGAAAACTTAAAAACGAAGAATAAATTATTAAAGGATACGGAATTGCGTCTACAAACAGAGAAAGAAGTTCTAAATCGAGAAAGGCAAGGTCAAGCATTATTGTTGAAAAATCTTGAATTAATCAAAGCTAGTTTAGAACGTGTGGAGACAGAAAATCGGACAAAAGTTGAGTCTAGACTTGATGAAGCTACTAGGGAGTGTGCCGCCTTAAGACGAAGACTACAGGAGGAACAAGACAGATTTAGGGAATTGGCTTCACATCTTGAACGCCAAACAGAAGCGGCAAAATCAAGAATGCAGGAAGAAAAGGATGCTGCTGATGTTTTGAGAAAAGAAGTTCAACAATTAAGAGATGATCTAGTAGAAAAAAATAAAAACAATGAGGAGTTGGCTAAGAAACTTCGAGCTGCTCTTGCACCAAATAGTGACGGTTCACTTGATACTATTAAAAAAATAAAGGAACTTGAAAATAAACTCACTGATAAAAACACAGAAATATCGTCGTTGCTAGAACAACTTAACAGAGCAAAAGAACATGTTAAACAATATTGTGATATTTCTGAAGAAGCAGAAAAGGAACTAAAGAACCTAAGCAAAGAATATGAAGATTATAAAGCAATAACAACCACAAAATTAGATGAGAACGCAAATAAATTGCAAGCTTTAGAAGACAAGTGTTCTGAACTTGAGGCAGAAATGTCACTTCAGGCTAATGGGGAATATTCTGCCATGAATACGTCTTTGAAAAATGAATTGCAAAATGCTAAAGAAGAATTAAATAATGCTATTTCGAATTATGAAAATTCTCGTAGTGAACTTGATGTCGCGCGAATGGAAATTAATAAATTGTCTGAGGCTGTTCAAAAGGCTGAAGAAAAGTACAGTCATGAGATGATATTGCATTCCACAGACATACAAACTTTAACACAAGTAAAAGAAGATCTTTCAAGAGTACAAAATGAATTAAACGAAATAGTTGCCCTCAAAAACAGTACAATTGAAAAGATAGAGTCCCAAAAGACTGCTTGGTTGGAAAGGGAAAGTATGCTTGTTACAGAGAATGAACAATTAGTTGAAAGGTTAAAAGATCTTAACGACCAAAACTCCCTGTTGCATGACCAAATACAAGCTTTAGGCACCCAACTTTCTGTAACCCATGCTTCTAGATCATTTTCAGAAAGCATGAATGAATCAGTTAATGATTCAAATCCAAACGTCTCTATGTCCGAAGATGATGGTAGATCCTCTGAACAATTATTCCAAATTGTTAAGTTCCTAAGAAAAGAAAAAGATATAGCTATGGCTAAATATGATATAATTCAAGCCGAAGTAATGCGTTTAAGATCACAGTTAGAAATAAATGAAAAACAGCTGGATGAATGTAAATTAGCTCTAGCATCAGAGAGGGAAAGATCAGAGATAAGTATGGTAACGGTAAATAAACAATCAGATATTCTACGAAAAGTTGAAACTCTAAATGCCTTAACGGACAGCAATAGAATTTTACGAGAAGAGCGAGATAGCTTAGCCGTTCGAGTAGAAGAACTAACAACGCAAGTAAAGTCATTAGAAGACCGGCTGGGACCATTACAAGAAAAAATAACAGATCTCGTTTCTAAAAATGAAACATTACAGTCAGAAAATATATCTCTCAAGGGTGACTGTGCAAGATGGAGAACACGAGTTAATGCTTTAGTTGAACGTGCTAATAAAACTAGCCCTGAAGATTGGAAACGCCTACAAAATGAGAGAGAGACCTTGGCGAAAATGCTTACTAACGAAAAGGAAAATCTTCGTAAAAGTAGTGAAGAATTGACGGCTATAAAAGTTGAAAAAAGTAAATTGGAAGAGCAAACTACAGCTTTGTCACGACAACAAAATACCCTAATTGAAGAGAACAAAAAACTCAGTGAAGAACTACAAATTCTTAAAGAGGATATGGCTAGAGTTACAGAAGAACTTTCCAGGTGCAAGGCTGAAAACAATTCTGTTTCTGATACTAATTCAAAACTGACTGAAGAACTTTCTAGTAAAGAGGCCTCCCTCAACGATATTAAAAATAAGGAAATGCAAATACGTAAAATTGCTAAAAAATACAAAGGTCAATATGAGGAGCTTGTTAAAAGCGTCGAAGAAGAAAAGAAAAAGAATGAAGGCGATGCAGCTGCTGCAGGTGCAGCCGCTGCTGAAAGTACGAAGAAAGTTGAAGAACAACTAAGTGAAATACAAGCACAATTAGAAGCAGAGAAAGCTAATAATGAAAAATTAAGACAAGAATTAGAGACACTAAGAACTTCTAATTTAGACAAAGAGGAAAAGGCAAAACAAGTTTTGAAACAAGCAAAAAATAAAATTGTTCAACTAACTGAATTAAAGAACTCGCTAAGTCGTGAATTAGACGAATCCCGATCTAAAATAGATACTATAGAACAGAGCACAAGAGATGAACAAGACGTTAGATTGGCCCTTATTAAATCACAATATGAGGGTCGTCTGTCTCGACTCGAAAAGGAGCGAGGTGAGACTCAAGTTGAACGTAACCGAGAAATGGAGGCGTTGATGCAAAAAGTCAATATGCTACAGAGACAATTAGCCAACCAAGCATCCGCTTCCAAACAACAATCTACGTCCGATAAGGCTACTACAGAGCCACCCACGGCTAATATTAAACCGATGGCGGGTAAGTGCTTTAATTTTCAATGACCTGATATTTCGTAAATACATACCTGTATTTAAATATAAATTATACGCATGAAATGACAGTACTATTACTAATGTACAGCAATTATGTTTATTAATGTACTTGGTTTAGGCAGATATTAACATAATTAATTATTGTAAATGTTACCTTAAGATAAGCATATAATTTTGGACATAAACGTCGATACACTAACTATATAAGACTGAAAGTTATTGTTTCGTAAACATTTGTTGACACGTCGGCCTAACGCGTGTAAATAAATTTATCCAGGAGTAGCACAGCAGAGTGTGTCAGGCAGTCGTCGAGGCGGGGAAACGCCGCTAGCCTCTATTCGGCCGATGGCGCAAGTCGGACCTACAGCACCTCACGACGCACATACCACTGAATACATGCCGGCCTCGTCGTCGCGCCCGCTGACGCGAGCAGCCCTTGCCGCCACCACCGCCCCACCGGAATCCACCCAGGTACTTAAAGTTTTTGAAAAGGTTTTGAAATAACATAATATAATTCGAGTCTTGATTACAATTTATGTAACTTCGATCCATTTGGGTCAATTAAATTAATGTAACGAAGTGTACACAGACCGACCCTTACTGTTTTCAGGACATGGATACGAGTGAAGCTGGAATGGGAAGTTCTGGATCTAGCGATAGCACTACACAATCGACAACACATTCCCAGACTCCTCAGCAGGTTCGAATAGTTTTAATTAATAGTTTCGAATACTTTTTTTTATGTAATCAATCTTATAGTGCGGGATCCCTGGTACATTTTTCCAATTGTTTACTATCAAGCTAATTTTTCGTGAGTAGCTTTATTTTGATGAGACGCCCAATAATGAAGAATGTTAATAGGTATACAAAATCGCTTAAAACTATTGTCCTAGTAGGGCTTGTATCTTAACAAATACACTAGTTTTTATTTCATTGAAAAAGACCAAGTATTAATGAATTTATAGACATTTCAAATTCTCGTAAATTTTGCGTTCCGTAGCAAGCGCGCGTGAAGCGTGTGACGTCATAACACAACGCGCCCGCCGGCCGCTCGCTGGCAATCCGCGCCTGCCGAGTTACTTATAGTGTTTTATATTGCTTCTTCCGTACATTGAATAATATTCAGTTTATTTAGTGTATATATGGTATAATGGATGACGGATTTGAAAAAGGGCAATAGGATAACCTACCTAAAATAGAATATTATAATAAATAAAATATTAAAATTAAAATATCGTACTAGGCTGATTCTGTGTATAAGCTGCTTTGAATATTTACTATTCCACATGCAGAATGTACCACTAATTCCAACAGATCGACTTGTTTTAAATCGACACAAGCATGTGGCAACATAAACCCAAAACTCCTAAGTCGGCCGATAGCTCTTTCTACGTGTATCCGTAATGCCGCAATTTTCTTTGTTTCTAAACTTCTTTTTTAGTTGGTTTCACCTTAGCGTTTTTTCTAAATGGAATAGGTAGATTCATCTGAACATTCGAAGACGCTGGATAGTATACAAGTGATTTGAGGACAGATGCTATAACGGGAACAGTAATCCTTATTATTTTAGTAACAGAACTTGTCGCCAAACCAAAATCCAAAGCCAATATTGCATTAGGTTGATGCAAGCGTATTTTTTTAATGTCATTATTATATTTCGCGGAGTACATTTTGTTGTTTCAGATAATCAATTTATGAGAAAATAACATTCTTTAGGTAAACCTAGCAATAGTTGTGGCTCTCTAGATATGCATAAAAGAGCTGCTTTTTGCATATAGTTTCTGAAAACATGTTTTTCGCTTTCTGAGTTATCCACATCTGAATCTAAATCTTCATCAGGATTCAAGGAATCTTTATCAGGGGTATACATTTCATGTGTGGAGAGAGTAGAAGATGAGTCAGTCATACTACGAACTGATACTGTATCTGGACATGATATTGTTTTCCTTTCTTTCTTAAAATATGTTTTATCAGTCATGGTTGATTTATGAGCACCTTTATCTCTTAGCTTTACTTGTACCCCTTTACTTTTCTTTGATATTTTCAGACACTGGTCATTATTTTTAAAGCTAAGTG